>VWZF01003939.1:287450-364062 GCA_013396755.1 Sclerurus mexicanus | reverse complement strand
TGCTGCTGTAATAACTATATAGGAACCAGAGTGTGACCAACTGTGCAAAACTCTCTTAAGCTCACATACTCACTGGGAGGTTTTTCAATGCTTCTTTCAGAAGTAGTGATGAGGCGTATCAGCTAAAATAGCATATGCAAGTGTCTCACACAGAAAACTGATTTTGCTTTGTTAACTGCAGTGCATTATTTTCTATTAGTAAGAGTAGCATTTATTAAGCTATTTGTAATAAGTTTTATAATAGCTCTTAAAGGTCCTGTCCGTGCACTAGAATATCATTGTAAGAGGCCCTGTGTGGACGCAATAAAATTCTTCCTGATACACTCATTAGGTAAATACTTGGAATGGGAGAGTGGCAGAGAAGTAGAAAGAAACAGTGAGATAGTATTAACCAGCAGGATGGGTGGTGGCTTCAGCAGGTGAGAGGCATAACCTTCAGTTTTACATTTATTGAAGGCTGTTCTTATGGGTGTTACTCACAGTACATTTTGTACAAGTATTATTGATTTTGACCATAAATGAAGTTTCATGTGTATGAACTGCTTATAAACAGCTTCAGAAATTTAATGTCTCACTTAAATTGATAATGGCAGCTTAACAGACCTGAAACACCTGAAAACTAAGGTAGGAAGTCAGCATAAAATGGCAAGTTGCCTCTCCCATGCAAGAGTAAACAATAATTTCACTACTAATTGTTACTGATAAAAACATCAAACAAAAGATCTTTCTGTAATGCAGATTAGGGTTTTAGCTATGAAATTAGTAGAATTTGCTTGTAGGAAAATGAAGATGTTAGGTAGTCTCTAGACTTTAATCATGCTGGCAAATTTTGCACTTCTGAATTTATATGTGGTACTCGAAGTACCTTCCCAGCTTATGTGGGTGCGTCTCTCACATCCCAAACCAAGCCCTCAGCTGTGGCATGCTCATTTCCCTACAGTCTGACTACATGCCTTGTGTCTTCAAGCTACAGTGAGACTTGCATGCCTTAACTTTTGGCTGGTTTCTTCCTCACTCTTCACAACAGATCTCAGCTCCAAAAATGGAGTTAGAAGCTATCTGATTAATTTTTTTCCCCTCATGAAACTGGGACGATGATCCACATCATTATTCACTTTAGGAACCCTGCCTCAGCTCTGTGTTAAAATACTGAATTAAGAGTGCAGATAAATCCACAGCTCTCAGGAGCAGAGTCGTGTTTCAGTGGTTTGCAGCTTCGCCATCTCTCCATGTTAAGAGCTAAAAGACACTTAAAGGCTCCTCAGTATCTGTGTACGTGTAACAAGAGGAGTAACTTGGCTTTGGAATTTCTGCTGTAGTATAAAGTTAAAAACCCTCCAATATCCCTCTCTGTGAAGAACAGAGAAGAAAAATTCAACTTCCTTCCCTGCATCTGACACATCAGTAGTAGTAAAGGAATGTAGCTTGCTTTATTTTTAGAAATGCCAGCACTGTACATTCATGGTGGATATTACTACAGTGTGGTGTTGGTAAACTTTTTACTGTGCTAAAGAGGATCACAAACACTTGAGGAATCAAAACAGTTTTTTACCTGTGGCGTAGAATAAAGAAGACATTTGAGAGGTTAACATTCATGTCTAGGTTTCTAATAATGATAAATATTTGGGCAATGAGATCATGTTGACTTTAAACAAATCTTGTTTTTCATTCCAGAGGGTTTGACGTATTAGTGAGAATCAATCGTAATCCCTTCTTGGAACTGTTGTCCCAAGAAAGTTGCAGGAAAAATATAAGCGGAATACTGGAAGAAGATATCACTAATGCCCAAGATTTTAGTTGCTCTTAAATGTTTTCCTGTATTTTTTATAAAGAAGTGCAAACACAATAGAAGAGTATTATTAAATCACAAGTGCAAATTTCATAGGTAGATTGCAATTAGACTGGTAGTAAAATGTTGTGGTTTGGGATACACTGGTATATTAACTAAGCGTCATAATGAACTTTTGGGGAAAATACAGTGGTTTTGATTGGGAAATTAGAATTACTTTTTCTTAATGACTGAGTAAAATACAGTGTTTTAGCTTGAGGTAGCCTGTTGAATGGAAATTAAGGAAAGCTTTTAAGGGGCATGCAGAAGACAAATATATGAGTGGGGACATGCATACCTTACTTTTAGTATTGCAGAAAAAATCTGCTCAAAGTGCTCTTGCTTATGGTGACTTACAGAGTATGGATACCTTACTGCTTTTTGCTATTTTGTTTTTCAGTTGACTTTAAGCCTCATGCCAGCATGGAAACAGTCCACCACATGTTACTCTTTGGATGTAATGAACCCTCTTCTAATGAAAATTACTGGTAAGACCTGTAACTTACTACCCAGCTTTTTTTCTTTTTGGTGTGACTTGAGTCCACATACACCTTTTTCAGTGTCACAATTTCTTGGAAAAGTCGAAAATTTTGGAATGAAGAAGAAATGTATGACAATCTAGTCCTTGCACACTTAAAATGTTTATTGGTTTTGTTTGGGTTTTTTTAACTAACTCATCTATAAGGGGGAGAAGAATGTCTGGTTTATGATTCTTCATGACTAATTGACTGTCTCCAAGGAGGAGGCAGGAGCTATAGTGAGCAGATCATCATTGAATGTCCTTGTAGTTTGTTTTGTTTTCGTATATCTGGAACTAGTTTTGTTAGAGACTTGAAGTATTTTTACATTATGGACTTGTATTGTTACAGATTGGTCAGGAACTTGAAGTTGAGATGAAGTCATAAGATGATGCTTAAGTCACATATAGCTGATGTTCTGAAGATGTTAGGAAGAGGTGAAACAAAAGCCAAAAAACTAAGTTCTTCAACAATCAGACTCAAATCCCCATTTTGAGACAAGGGTTCTGGTAGTTTGAACTCCCTGGCTGTGTCGTCACTCTCCCTGGAGAAGAAAGATTGCTCATCAGAAAACTCACCAGTGACAGTCTGTACAGTGTGGCAGCCAATGCTGCTTTTGTTTTCAATTGCTGTACTCAACAGCTACCTGTCAAAGGATGAAATAGTTAGTTCTGGCAGATTGAGCTTGGCTGGGAGCCTGGTTCCCACCAGGCTGGTCTGTCCTTCCCCTCCTCAGCAGGATGGGAAGGAGAGAGAAAAAAACTCTTGAGTCAACGTAAATGCAGTTTAATATAGCAGAAGCAAAGTTTGTGTGCAAAAGCAGAGGATAACAAAATACTTTACTCTCTACTTCCCTTCACCAGGCAGTACCCAGCCACTTCCCAGGAAGCAGGGCTGCGGCTCAGTGGTTGTTCTGGGAGACAAATGTCATAAATAGCAAACACCTCCACCTGTTTCCTTAGCCTTTACTGTTGAGCAGACATCATACAGTATGGGGTATCCCTTTGTTCAGTTTGGGTCAGCTATCCTGGCCATGGCCCCTCCCAAGATCCTGCCCTCCCACAGCCTGCTGGTGAGGGAAAACACTGGAGGGACAGCCCTGATGCTGTGCCACCATTGCTCAGCAGTAGCCAAAACACTTCTGTGTTACCAATACCCTTGTAGCCACCCATACACAGCACAGCACTGTGGGGGCTGCTGTGGTGAAAATGAACTCCATCTCAGCCAGACCCAGGGCACTGGTGTCATCTTTAAATCTGGTATTTCCAGGTTTTCATATGCAGGGTTGGACTAAATCTTGCTAATTTTTTGGTGTGTAGTTTCTGAGGTGTTTTGTTTGCTTTGTGTTCTCAAAATGAAAAGCTCTTCATTCACTGCCTCATCATTTCACATCCCTGTTTTGGCATCAGTTTGCAACTTACATCTTGCTGTGGCAAGGCTAGAGAGATGGTCATGTGTGTTTTCTACATAAAAAAGACTTCAGAGGTCTACATTTATGCCTTTGACACACTTACATATCTGCGCATAATTAATGTAGCATTTTGTATATGAACAAATGTGTGTATACATATACATACATATTTCTCTAATATGTTGTAAATATTGGGTTGTAAATATGTTTGTTTAAACATTCGTATGTGTGGACACTGTTTTCCATTTTTTTAAGTCATTGCAGAGAGTACATATAATTTAAAAGCAAGTATTTTCCTATTAATTCAAATTTGCTAGAGACCTGTAGCCTAATTTGGTTAAGGTAGTTCTGATGACTGTGTATTATTTGTCTTTGTTGGTTTTATTTTGTTTGGTTATTTTTTATTTCTTTCATTACCTGCAGTCTGGCAAGGGGTGACTTTACTTGTTTTTCCCTCTACCAAGGGAAATAACAGTTGTTTGAGCACACCACTCTCAGACTTGTTTAGCAAGGATTCTTCTCTTACTTTTTACATGGCCAACATTTTTATAGAGATTAGTTTTATTGAATTAAGGGTATGCCACATAGATTTCTTTCTTTGTTGTAGTTTCTTCATCGAAGTTCTGGGCAACATCTGTTATATTGTTTGTAATCAGTTGTAAGAACATTAATATATGTCAATTCAAGAGCTACTTCCCATACCTTCAGGATGTGGGCTAGTTGTATTACAGAAAAACAGGCCTTTAAGAGCATTCAGAAATGCAAAATTAATTTCCTTGGAGTGTGACATTTCATTCAGGCCAGTTTTGAGTGGGGAGGAACAGGAGAGAGGAGGATACAGCATCCAGATAATTCTGTTGGGATTAGCTGCCCTCTGGCCATAACTGGGCTGAGCAAAAATCTGTGATGCCCTTCTGGCCTTCTGCCTTTTGTGGTGATTTGATGCTATTCATACGAATGCCCCTGGCCTTCTGAAGGGCTCTTAAGTGGTGTGGGACCTGTGCTGGCTCTGATGTTCACTGCAACGTGATAGAATCTCTGTCTGAACAAACACTAAAGGTGTGCACAGGGATTTCTTCCTTCCTGAAATACCCTGGTCTTTCCACAGGAAAAAAAGCAGTCTCCCAGGGCTCATTGTCTCAGGTGTTGCTTGGTGCACCAAAAAAATGGTGTAGCTGCTTCTGTTTCTTGATCATAATTGACCCTAAAAGCAGCCCAGCCGCTCTGACAAGAGGTTTTGTCTGAGCTGACAAACTGTGCTGAAATTGAAGTAACATGCCTGAACTGATTGATCAAAAGTTCAGATTGTCCATGGATAATCAAGAATACACTTGAATGATTTAAAAGAAAGTGTTGAATTATTCAGAACTCTTGAATCTGCTAGCAAGACAGGTCTTGTGGTTTGTCAAACCTAATACTGAAATGAACTCCTGTGGATGAGGTGATTCATAGACATAGACTTTATTTTGAGATCAGGCAGGGCAGCCCGAAATAGTTGTTAATCTAAACAAATGAATATGTACAGGTCATAAATCACCACCCAATAATTCCTCTGTCAGACTTGTTGTTTCTGTTGTCAGGAGAGGATGATTTTGGAAGCCTTTGACATCAATAGTTCAGTAGTAGGTGCAAAAGATGTCAAGGCTGATTCAGTTAAAAACTTGTATTATATTGAATTATATGTATATGATATGAATTATGCATTGAATTATATTCCTGAGTGCCCCAGAATGTTCTGCAACATTCAGCTCAAGAGCTAAAAAATGTAATTTTTCTCAATCACTTCAATTATCTTTTTTCACAAGTCTTGATTAGAGTCAAGGAGTAGAGTATAACAATGAAAGAAATAAAAAAAAGGTTTTTGTTACTCTAATCAATGCAAATATTCTAAAATGATAGCTAAATACTTGTCTTGCTGACATAGTAAAATATTTTACTTTCGGTCTAGGTAATCAGTCAAAATCACAGTGCCATTAAAAAAACCAGCCCGTGAGCTTACCCAAGGCTGGGGAGAATGCCATTGGGAAGTCCAGGAGAGTTTGCAAAAAACCCAAAGATGCAAGCGGTATTTTCATGCCCCTGCCCCTTACTCCCCTCAATCCCATATTTTGACCACAGTCAAAATTGGTCATTAGTACAATACTGTATGATATGCAGTTGTACTACATTTTTAAGGTATTCTGTGCTATTCATTTTGTTCAAAGTCTAATTTATTGCGTGGAAAGAAACTATGAATTTCAGTAATGTGTTAAATATTTTACTTGTTAAATTTATACTCTTAATTAGCCCCATGCTTTTAAAATCTGCTCATTGGTTATATTACCTCTTCAATCTCCCCTTGTTTTTTTCTGACAACTTGATGTTTCAAGATCAGCATCGGTGACTAAATGAGAGGGCTGACCATTTTTTAAGCAAAATGAAAGACCAGTGTCTGTATTTCATTTTTCTCCCCTGCAGTCCTGCTCCTCCTCCATTGTCTAACATCTCAGGAAGAAAGTTTGAAACAGCCTGTGCAGGTTTTTTACCTAGCTAATATGTTCTTAAAATGCTGTGGTATAAATGAAGGCTGGCTGGTCCAGAGTGTGGTGGTGAACCTGTGACTGTGCTTGCAGTCTCTGCTGGTGTTCCTCCTAAACCATCTCTTCAACACATTTCCAAACTGTGCAGCTCAATACCTGGTTAGATCCCTGAAGTCTCTTAGGGTTTTTATGTTGTAGCAGTGGGAAGCTGTGTAGTTTTCAGCTGCAGCTGTGCCAATCAAAACGTTTCATTTACCCTGAAATAAGTTTTGGTTGTCCATTGGGGCATGTTTGAAGGGAAAGGGGACCAAACTGTTAGTTGTGAAGGTCTAGAAATACATGTTGTTAGCATTACTAACTAAAATGAAGAAGTGGCTTGTTCTCTTTTCTCTTGATACTCTGATTATGGCAATGATTTCTGTTAGAAATAAATACAGCAGCTTGGTTGCAATAACGCTTGTTGGGATCACAGAAAGGCATAATGTCCCGCTGAGTTGGTTTGACATACATGCCAGAAATGCTGGTTATTCCTGAGAGATGCCTGGAAGGCATCATTGTCATTTGCACATGTGGCCCAGCCATCCTCTACAAAAACATTATTGAGCCCACTGGATGTCCCAGTCTTTTATGCTTTTATAGTTTTCCTCAGAATTTCGGGTGACCAAAACCATGCCTTACGTGCACAGACATTTTTCCAGGTCTCGTTTTACAAGGAAGTTATAAACAGAAGGGGTTTTACCATTTTGGCTTGGAACGAAACTTTGGCATGGGTAGCAACCTATATCGCCTCTGCCTTGGATCAGTTGGTGTTGTCTGAATAGTTTCAGGGTGAGGCTTTCTAGAAGTCATACCTGTGTGTGATGCACCTGTGGAATGACTTCTACACTTGGTGCTGTGATGCTTTGCCACTGAAGGAGGTACAAATACACCCTGTAAATAAACCTTTCCCCTAACAGAGGATCAAGAGGGAGAAACATCTTCTAGGTGGGTGTTTGGAAAAGCTCTTTAGGGTACCTTGTTTGATTATCCACGTGCGTCATCATTACCAGCACTTGCAGATTCAAGGTATCTAGAATTTATCAGTCTTTGGGACTCTTTCATTCTCCACCCTCAGTGTCACCTGCAAGGTTAGTTGCAGATGCTAGGCACAGCTCAAGCTCTCAGTTATCATAAGTCTTTGTAACCTGTTTGTAACTTGGCAAACTCTTCTTTTTTCTCTTTGTTTTCCCTTGAGTTTTTGTTCTGGGGTTTTTTGGTGGGTTTGTTTGGTTTGGTTTGGTGATTTTTCTGTGTTGTGGGGTTCTTTTTTTGGGAGGGGAGGTGTTTGCATGTGTGTGTGTGATCTTTCTTTTTATGAAAAACAAGAAATTGCTGAAGTGGAATGAAAATTAAAGCAGTGAGTTCGCATAAAGTACAGGAAAGAGCATGAGTGCCTCCTATCTGTGGGTTCATATACAGTTTCCTGTCACTTTTTTGACAATAAATTTTAAATTAATTTTAAGTAATCAATTTTAAGTTAAGGCTTTGATGTCTTGTGTTTGTTGTTTTTTTTCAGATTGTGCATGAGTCCTGTCCCTCTGTGTCAATGTGGCAGCCATTGTCATTTTGTGTCACTTGAGATAATAGTGCTAGAAATTGTCATGTGGTTCCCTCTCACTAAAAGTTCCTTAATTTTCTTCATCCCTGGCTACTGGGCTGTCAAGGTCTATCAGAACTGTCTGTCGTTTTGATCGTGTTTGTCTGACACTGTCTTAAGGCAGAGGGAGGGAAATAAAAGAACTTGGAACATCTGCTGAATCTGTGAAAGCAATCTACATTCAAATAACTGTTTGGTCAGCATACATCCAGAAACATCTTCACAGGTCTTAAAATTAGTGGGTTTGCATGTAATTCAACTGCTGTTTTCTGATTTCAAAATTTAAAAAGTAACATTCCCTTTTCTTTCCTCATATTTTTAGGGACTGTGATGAAGGAACATGCAGAGATAAATCGAACATTTTGTATGCTTGGGCAAGAAATGCTCCACCGACCAGGCTACCCAAAGGTATTGTCCCTTTCCTGTGGAGTTTTTGTGTACAGGGGCAAGAAAAAAGAGAGGATGTGGAAGTAAGCACCTGGCATATCTGGGAGACTCCTATAATATTTTTAATATGTCTAGTTGATGGAAACTCTATAAACATGAGGCTCATAAACTATGATTTTTTTTTTATATTAGCTAATGTACTTGGAGGTTTTTGTCATTCTGTTTTCTATAACATTATGGGTTTCTGTACGGGCAAAAAGGGCTGAGGGGGAGATCACTATCATGATATAATGTTTATTTTTATGTAGCATTGATCTTGTATTTCCTACTATATTTTACTGGAAGGTTACTATTTATGTATCTTTCAGGAGCACACAAAGTACATTAAAGTATTTTTGTGTGTTTGGGAAAGTACAGACACGTTCAATCTAAACACTGAACTTTTTCTGTGTCTTAAGTATACTTCACAGTTTAACGTGGTTTTCATTTCTTAACGCTTTGATGCAGTTGAGCAACATGCTTATATACCCATTTTCTTGTATGATAGACAGCTCTGCTGAATTAAGTCAAAACTTTTAAAGCTACATGAAGTGGTATGTCTGGAAAACAGGGAGAAGTGGTTCTTTCTAATAACCACTGAGAGCCATCATATATATTATATATATCTACTATCTCTATAGCCTCAGAGTGAAAATACCTTGAATTCAAACAATTTCTCTTTAGTCTTTTACTGCCCATTTTCATAACCAGGAGCAGTGCACAATATCATGAAAATGTTTGCTTTAATAATCCATTTACACATATCAACATGAATGTTACATGATTTGTTATCAGAATGTAGATTTAAAAAATTGTTAATTGGAGGGTTATGTAGAAGTCTGGTTCTTGAAGGATTCTGTGGAAAACCAGCAAGTAATATTTTTCTAATTTCTAAGCTGTCCAAAAATACAAGATCTGTGGAGAGTATTCATAAAGAGGCCTCATTTGTGCAGAGAGGCTGCAGTCCCATTTATGGGTAGGCTTCGCCTGTTACTGCGGGATTGTCTGACAAAATATGATGAAATTACTTTCTCTGCTTCTTTTGAAGACTCTTCATTGTAAAATTGGTTTAAAGAAGTCCCTTCTTGTGATGGTGATATTTTGCAGTTTCATTATTTCAAGTTATTTCAATGTTCTCTATTGTCTTCTGTGCCTTTGCTTGTTTCTGTCAGCAAGTAACATAGCTGTATTTCCTCAAGATTTTTTTCTGCATATAATATTAATTTACATCTCAAAATATATTGCTGCAGATCTTCTGATCATTCTCAATGTCTTCTTAGTAAGTCACTATTAATCAGTTTCTATCATGTACAGCTTGTATGAAAAGTGAAGGTTCTACCAAGTTTCTACATGGATGACAAAACTTCATTTTTATTTTGATTTTTTATATAGTTTTGTCTCTTTAGAGATACATATATATTTTTATAATCAGTATAAAGATCCTTTGATTGGGAGAATTCTCTGCATAAAGCAGGTATCTATTCATTAATAACTAGTTACAGTCCTAGCTTCTTAGTGTGTTTGAGCATATATGTTGTGCTGGTGGTTTTCCTGGGTTTCAGGACCAAGTTTTCTTCACTGCTGCCTCAGAGAAATTTTCTAACCCTGCACTCTTAGTCATTACAGTGATTGTATTTTTTATATGGTTGGTGATGGTGAATCATCTTATGTTTTATTGTTTCTGAAAACAATGCATTTTTCTTCTCTTAGGTGTTGGATTCAGAGTTGGAGGAGAAACTGGTGGCAGATACTTTGTGCTCCAGGTACACTATGGAGATATTAGTGCATTTAGAGGTAAGCATTTTGGAAATTTGTTCAGTAAGTTGTATCAGCTGCAGCATCAAAAATATTTACATTACCTGTACAAAATAATTTTTCTGTTAGTACCATTCCCAAGGGTAAAGATCAGTGGGCATATCTGTAATACAGTTTGTATATTAACTTGACTTTATAAACTTGATTTATCTCTATAAATGTTGAAAAGTGAACACCTTTTTTTCTTAAAAAATGTAAAGCAAATTACTTGTGATGAAGAAGCAAGTTAATAATTCTTAGTATGGGGAGAAATTCAGGTTTTCCATATGTGATTCAGTGTTTTCTTTGATAAAGTTGAACCAAACAGCTGTGAGCATCCTTAACCTATCACCTTACTTGGATAGATGGTGAAAAGATCATATACACTGGCTGATAAGTCTCAGTGCCTCTATTTGGAAAAAATGTAACTCATGGAGACAGTGGGGTTTTTTGGTTTTGGGGTCTTTTTAAGATGAAATACTCATTTCAAGCATGGCAATATGCTTATTGTTGTCACGGAGTGTTTCACAGAATCCCAGAAAGGCTGAGGTAGGAACAGACCTCTGGAAGTCATCTGGTCCATCCCCACCCTGCTCAAGCAGTGCCACCTACAGCCTGTTGCCCAGAGCCATGTCCAGGTATCTTCAAGGGTAGAGACACCACAGCCTCTCAGGGCAGCCTGTGCCAGCGTTCACCTGCACAGTGAACAAGTGTTTCCTGGTGTTCAGAGGGAACACCCTGTGTTTTAATGTTGTGCCCATTACCTCCTATCCTGTCAACTGGGCACTTCTGAGAAGAGCTGGCTTCTTCTTCTTTGCACCCTCCCTTCAGATCCTTCTTTTCCCAGGCTGAACAGTCCTGGCTCTCTCATCCTTTCCTCATAGGAGAGATGCTCCAGTCCCTTCATCATCTTCATAGCTCTCTGCTGGACACTCTCCATGTCTCCAGGTGTGGCCTCACCAGCGCTGAGGGGAGGGGAAGGATCACCTCTGCCATCCTGCTGGCAATACTTCAGCTAATGCAGCCCAGAGTACCATTTACCTCCCTTGCAGAAGGGCGCACTGCTGCCTCCTGCTCGGGTTGGTGTCCACGAAGACCTTTTCTTCCCAGACTCTGCTGGTGTCTGGGTTTGTACCTCCTCAGGTGCAGGACTTTGCATTTCCCCTTGTTGTACTTCATGATGTTATCAGCCCATTTCTCCAGCCTGTCCAGGTACCTCTGGATGGCAACCCAAACCCTCTGGTGTATCAGCCACTTTTCCCATTTTGGTGTCACCTGCAAATTTGCAAAGGGTGCACCTGACCCATCATCCAAGCCATTATTGACTGGAGCCAAAACTGATTCCTGGGCTACACCACTGTTGCCATCCTCCAATAAGACAACCTTTTAGCCAGTGTTGAACCCATCTCACTGCTCATGCCCATACATTATGAGGTGGGTTAGTGAAATTTGTATTTTATTAATGCACATTGAGATATTTGTGATCTGAGATTTTGGAGGATTATTTATATTTAATGTTGTGCTTTTTTTCTTTAAACCTGAAATGCCTTGTTCAGACACCTTTGAGATGCATGTATTCTTACTTTCACTCTGTAAATCACATCCTGTGTAGAGGTTTTGGATTAGGTCCTCTCTGATCATCAAGCACAAAAAATGTGTGGGTTGTCATTCTCGTGGAACTTGCCTGTGATACATTATTGTGTAGGATTTAAAAGAGGATGTGAAGATCCTCATGGGCTGTGATAATGAAAATGCTGGACTTGAAAGAGGGAAGAGGAAGTAAGCTGAATAATAATGAAAAATTAAGGGAGGAATATGCATTACAAGAACAGTTTGAGCTATACTAAGATATAATGTAGCATAATGGCAATACTGTTATAGGAGGATGAAAGAATAAACTGAGTGTGCGAGCACTGTTTAAATGAGGCATATATGCAAATGCACACAACTGATGTTGATAGAATTGATTTTCATGAGGAAGTTCAGCTGGACCCTTACAACCCATGGGAAACTTTGCCTGCTAAAATCCTGAATAATTAAAGTTACAAACCTCTAAAGAGAACATATTTATCAAGAACCTGCTCTTCATTATTGCCTGGGGACAGTGAGAGTCCTCACTGTTCATTTACACTCTTAAGTATAATATACGAGTGTGTAGTTATTAAAAAAAAAAGAAAAAAGAAACAATGAGACTAGTAACATTAATTAGTTGAGTAACATAATTAGTTGAGAATGTGTTTGGAAATTTTTATTAGTAACTTGACTTGTTGGTCAAAGCTTCTACTCAAAATATCCACTTGCACAATCAGAGAAACTACACTGAAATAAAGTCATAATTTTATACCTCCAAAACATCCCCCTGCAGTAGGGGGATATTTTGCCTAGAATATCTGTGTAGGACTTAAAAATGTCATAGGTATAAGCCTGCAAAATTATGAAAGTTTAAGAAGTATGAACTGATAGGACTATAATGTAGCATCGTGCAGTTTCAAAAGGTAACAAGTATGACAGAATGCCCTCTGTTTTATTTAAGTGCCTTTTACTTGATAGTCTGCAATCCTGTTTTTAAAGTAGAAAACAATCTACCTTTTCTGCCATTTGTGGAAAAAAAAGAATTTCTTAATGTAGCCTACCTGTGAAAATTCCAGCAGAGGAAATATAATTTAAATCTAATGATTTAAATGTCCTAGAACTTGATAGTGGTGTTCAAAGATATTCAATGTGTAATCTTCAACTATTTTTACAGGTATTTTTAAGCTCCAGGAATGATCTAAAGGTATCTTTCTGCTCTGAATGAGATGTGTGATGATAGCCAACAGGTTGTCAAAGCATAAGAATATAGTCATTACAGTTTGTATGTAAGCACATACAGTTGCTGCAACTCAGAACAGAAGTCAGATGATGAAATGGACTCAGTTAACTTCTTGTGCTTTCAGTAGCACATCAAAGACTCTGAAGCATTTTTCAGAGTTTACTTTTCTGACTTGCAAGTAATTGCAAATATAAAATATTTGAGCTGATGAAATTATTTATGTATTAGCACCTGATTCTAATTCCTGTCAGTTTTGGGGGAGAAATGCCATAGTTAGAATCTATCCACTCTCAGGTTCAACTCTTTTTAAAAAGACTGTTTTTTCATTTGATTAATATGATATTAAACTAACTCTCCATTCTGTGCCTTCTTAGCTATAGTCCTGAGCTAAGAATTCATATTTAGATATGCACTTCAGGCTCAGATATCAAAGTAAAGCTTATCATGCCTTGCCTAAAAGAAACATTAAAAAATAATCTGGAAAATCAAAAATACATTGTACAAAAAAAAGAGATATGTGCAAAAAGCCATCTTAGAAAAATATGACTTATTTTATTACACTTCCTTCACATTTTATATTGCAAAAGCAAAAATTATTTTTACTTGGAGTTACGGCTGATAGTGAATACAGTTATGTAAAAGTAAAAAGTTGTAAGAAATTCATCTGCCTTTTTTATGTATTCATAAGTGTCTGGAGTTCAGATTCAAATCACAGGAAATCTAACCATCTTTGGGTCTATAAAGGGACCCAGTCAGCTTTGAACTTGGGCTGTAGGGATATGCAATGCAGTTGTCACCCTGTACTTGATTTATTATTCTATGTAAGGGCCTTCAGGTCTGAGTTTAAAAAATGTGTGGTTTGTTTTTTTTTTTAATTTTTCTAATCCCTAGAATCCTTCTTTTCCTTCCCTTTGTACAACAAAGACTCAAGTTGTTTCTAACCTGCCTTACTATCAGCTTAGTCCTTTCCAGGACATGTAAGAATATAGTTGTTATCCCCAAGAATCAAAGTGTTTAGAAGCTATCAATGATAACTTGTTCTCTATGGAAGGTTTTCACATTGTTATTTCTATGTGTGCAAATATTGCATTGTTTGAAACAATTTATGATTTTTTGTCAGGTTGCTTGGAGCAAACTTACGGGGAATCCTTTGGGTTTTGTTCAGCTTTGTCTTTTTCTTCATTCCCTTTCTTGTTCTCTCTCTTTCTTGCACAAGAAACAGTATTTGCATTCTCAGCTCCTTCTCTTAACCCCCGTTTTTTTACTGAAAATAAATTTATTTCTCCCTGCTATCTTTCCCCACAAGAATTATGTTACCCACATTATATATATGAACATGGATGTACCTGCTTTTTTCGTTGGGGATAGTAATTAGTTTAGGTCACCAAGCTGGCAGATGTCTTAAAAATATCTGTTTCCTCATAAGTCTCTGAGTTGTACATTGTCATTGAGTTGTAGCCTTATTTTGGACATTAGATTCAGTGTGCTTCCCATTGACAATCCTTTGAATATCCTTGTGTCTTGAATACAATTAGTTTTGCCTATTCACAGATATTCATGGCTGTGACATATTATGATATCCATTTAGCAAATCAGTCATTTGTGACCTTTATGAGGTATTCATCTCTTAAGAAATTTACATCAAATCAGTACGAACAATTGTTTGTCTCCTTTCTATTTGGAAAGTAAGTTGTGAAAATGTCACTTAGGGAGACTTTGCATTTTGTTCTTCACAAATTGAATAGAGTTTCATTCTACATGTTACTAGACTTTTAAAAAGAATTTTGCTGAATTGATTTTGGATGAGTGAGCAGATTGGCAAGTGCAAGCACCTTCACTTTCATGAAAAAAACCCCAAACAAATCAAACTACTCCTATCTATCAAATACTAAATGTCAATATTGAATGCAAGATACTAAATCTGTCTCATTCTTTACCAAGACTTCAAGTTCATTTTTGTGCTGCATGTCTTTGCTTTTTGAATATAACTTGCTCAAAGTTACTTCCCTGTGGGCATTATTTTTGACTTTGGAATTGCCTTGCTTAGAGGTTGTACTTACCTTGGAGGCCACTTCTTATCTCTAATGAGGCAAAGCCAATTCTGAGACCGTGTGTGGAGATTCTGCTACAAATCAAAGGCTGACTTTGAAATCACAGGGGGTTTGGAGCTTCATAAAAAGCCCCACTCTGTTACAGTGGAAGCTTTTAAGTATTCCAGTCGCCATGTATGGGTGCTGTACTGTTACTATGAAATACTAGAAATAAAGCAATGGACAAGCTGAATAAATAATTTGAGCAGAGTGGTCAATAATTTATAATCTATGTATCCGGAGAGCAAAAAAAATAGATTTTGAAGGGTGTTTGTTTTTATGAGTAAAAAAGAAAACCATGTAATTTTAAGCCTCTAGGGAGCCATGGAAGTCTCAGTGCCTATGGCGGATTATCATAAAAGTAAAGAGTTCAGGATTGTTAATCTGGATAAAACAGAGTAGCAGGAAGCTTGTCAGACTCGTATTGCAAGTCCTGTCAAAATCAACTTACAGAATGAGAGTGTTTCTCTTCAGGATAATTTGCCTTCACTTCAGGTGTGAGGACTATTTCATTTGACAAACTTGAGTATTTCTAGTTTTTGAGATATTTCTCCTAGAAAATATTACAAACAGGAGTAGCATAGGTGATTCTTTTTAACTAACTTAAACATTTATTGGCAGTTAAATTTGGAATGACCATTACAGTGTTGTCATGTACAATTTTTAAAAATTATATGTTGAAACCCTGAAGCCAGTTTAACATGCACCGTTGATTTTGTTTGACATAGGTAAGTAAACCCAGGGAATATTTAATATGAGGATGTTATGTTTCCACCCAACACAAAAGGCAGTCATAAGCACAACTTCTGGTTTCATTTGAGTTGGAAACTCTGCCTGGACAATTGGCTTTCATTTGAACCTGTTTCTGAGTTATATAAAAATGCATTTTTCTGGTCTTTGCCGTATGGCAAATAGTAACTAGTAGCTTCTTTGTCCCAGAGCAGTGCATATTTACTGAATAGCTGAAACAAAGAAATCAAAGGAGTTCGATAGGCTGGACTGACAGACTGCAGAAAACATGCTAGGTTTTGTTGGTTTTGTGCATTGTTCAAGGATATTTTTGCTTGGGTCAGACAGCAAAGCTTGGAAAGAATTAGCACTGGGAACTGACATGACCTCACTGCAGTCAGCATTCCAGGGTAGAGGGTTCAGAGCTTTGAGTAGTTCAAGGAGCTGAGCTGCAGGGAAGGAGAAGCAAGGAAACATCATTTCCAGCATAGATCTGTTGTTAGAAAAATGTTTAGCTCGGTCATGGCTAAAATATAACTACAAACAGAATTATGAAGCACTGTAGGAATTCCTTGAAACTCTAGACTGATGTATTTATCCATTATTTTACTCCTAACACAGCCCTGCAGATCAAATACTTCTGCCAGAAGTTGATTTATGTTTCTCCTGATACTAATTTAGATGTTTGCCTTGTACAGTAGCAGTAATAACTTTCCCACCATCTTCAGTTAATTTTGAAATTGCCTTATTTAGATTAAAGTACTGAATATGCTTTCATACTTTTTCATACTCTGAAAACTTAAATAGTGTTAAATTACCTTAATATTGCCAAACTGAAATGTATTGGAGTTCTTTCCTTCCTCCTGCTGTGCTATTTTTAAAAGAGGCACTATGACATAGTAAAGATTAAATTTTTCAAACGTGACTCATGTTTGTCACGTGACAGGTTTGGTTTTATTTTCTTGGGATAGTTTTACAGCAGTGTTCGGAATACAGGATGGTAATGTTTTCAAATAAAATTCCAAAACTGAAAAACACGAAACTAGTGATTGCATTTTAATTCTATTAGTTTTATTACTTTAAGTAATAATGTTCTGAGAGGAAGCAAGAATTTTCCATCTTCCATTGAAATTGATACAGTGCAAACTTTCTAGCAATAAAACTTACAAAAACTGAATTCTGTTTGAAGCAAAACAGCCCCTTCTGCTATTGTAAACATGATCCTGTTTCATCTCCCAGATGCTAGTGCATGAAGATCCAGAATTTCTAAGGCCAAAAAAGCAGTTAGTTTTTTATCCACCAAAGTTTTGCTCTGTATTAGGGTTTTGCTACAAATACAGTACTGTGGTGTTCAGTTTGTGCAAATTTGAGTAATATTTCCATAGTATGAAGGTTTTACTGCAAACAGTAAGATTAAAACTTGTTCTGGCTTCTGATATTTTTTACACAGTGGAAAAATCTTAAAAATATGTAATAATTTGCAGGGGTTCAGTTGCTAATGATTAAACTTTTTCACAATTTGTATAGATAAACACAAGGACTGTTCTGGTGTAACTTTACATCTGACACATCAAAAGTGAGTACTGACCTATTATTTTTTTCATTGGAACACAAGATACGTTTTCCTTTGAAAACATGTGAAATAAAAATAATACATACTTCACAATATTAAGAATTTTGAAGTCATGTCATCTGTTGGCAAAGAATTTAATTTCTGCTAAGAAACTTTACTGATAGTGGTGCTATCAGTACTGAGCTAATCTAGCATAAGAGCTTCATATTTAGAAATCTGGAACAAGAACAGCAATTAAGTAGATGGTAGCTCTGTCCTATTTCACATACTTTGCAGAAGATGCTTTAAAAATTGTAGCACTTTGTAAAAAGAAGGGAGAGGGAAGTGCTGTGTAACAGCTTCTTTATCAGCAGATGTCATCCAGCATTTAGAAATTAGTGTTGTTAAAAGGTATTGCGTATCTTGTCACTTGCAGTTGTGTTTTACAGACGACTTGTTTACCAGAGTTTGGTTTTGACTTGCAGGCAGCCTTTGATTGCTGGAATGTATCTAATGATGTCTGTGAACACAGTCATACCACCAGGCGAGAAAGGTGAGTCATCCTTCTGCAAAGTGATTATATAATTTCAAAATTTGCTTTGTTTTTACTGCTTATTGCAGAAGAAAATTTAGCAGAGACTTGCTGAATTCTAGATAAGCAAATTAATTACTTAATTAAACAAATGATGAAAAAAATAATTATGTTGAAGATTGTATCATATTGCCTGATGACTACATCAATAAACGCAATCAATGCTGTAGAAACATAATATTGTACAAAACAGTAATGATCTGTGCAACTCCAAAGTTTCTAGGGTTCCTAAGAGTATTTCTTTGATTTCTTTTCATCTTCATGTTGTTGTTGTTTTTGTTTTTTTTTAAAAAAAAGCCCTACCTATTTTCTAATTCCTTGTTTCCTCCCTAAAAGTTCATAAAATATTTTGGTCTCTTCTTCATCTGTATTTGTCATTCATGATAGTTGTGATGCTACCAAGAATTCAGTTTTAGGAAATGAATTTCAGCTATTAAAGCACTGCTGTTTAAGAATTTTATTCCTGTGTTCCTGGTTTGTTAAAAGGTCAAAATGCTGAAAAAAAAAAATGTAAAAGAAAGCTTCCAAGCAGTTTATATTGAGAATCCTACTCAGTGGATTGTATCTGAAATTCGGCTTGGATAGTCCCAATATTCCTTTCTCAGGCTAGCATGGCATGTTATAAGAAAGTTGAACGTTATATTTTCCCCTGCTGTACCAGAATTTGAAATTGGGTAGCTGAGAACCCCATTTGCGTTATTTACAGTCTGCTGCCCAAATTAGGATGAGGTGGTCAAATGCTCAGCTGACTCCAACTGTTCAGTGAATCAGAAACTTGAAACATTTTTAAATTTGAAATGAAACTTAAGAAATTTTGCTCTTCAGTATGAAAGCATATGACATTAATCCCCCAGTGCCCTCCAAAATATTTGATCAATAAGGAGTTTAATTTTTCAATTAGAGGGGAAGGGGCAAACAAACAGTTCTGTCCCTGTTTCTCACTGCCTTCTCATGTTCTGTCATATTTACAGTTCTTAAGTGGAGCTTGAGGTTTCTTACAACAGGAAACATGCAGACACCTCTCAGAGAGGCACTAGCAGAGGGATTTTTCTGTAGGTTCTTCCTTAGCTATTGCTGCTGCACCCTAACCCTAGATCTCTAAGTCTGGGCCTTTAAAATCAAATCTTCATTGTATATTGTACCAGTTTAGAATTATAGCATTGATTTTAATTTTACTCTGAAAATTTTTATGTTTATTTTAGGTGTCACAATAGTCTGTAAGCAAATATGTTACTTTATTTTGTTAAATAGCAGTAGTGTACACTGGAAAAATGACATCTGGCTTTCAGCCCAATTTTGTACGTACGTCATCACAGAAAGTAATTTTCAAGTGACCTTTACTATATTTTGTTAGTTTTCATTGCAGATGTCTTGAGATATACACTGTGAAAGTGTGAGACACTATCTATTATCTCTTGAAATTGTGTTTTGTACAGTGTAGGTATACTTTCTGTAAACCATGATGAATGAAGAACAGTAATTTAATTTTTCTCTGTTTGATGATGTGTTTGTCATTGTTTATTGCTGTCATATTTTAACAGTGGTTGATGCAGACATTGCCTGCCATTACAAAAGGTTTCCAATGCACCTGTTTGCCTACAGAGTTCATACACACAGACTAGGTAAGAGTTTCATTGCAACATAGGGATATCAAATACTGAACAGAATAATGCTGACACTGGAACACATTTAGGTATATCTGTTGTTCACATGCATTTGGTATCTTACAGGTAAAGTAGTGAGTGGATACAGGGTGAGAAATGGTCAGTGGACATTGATTGGTAGACAGAGCCCGCAACTACCACAGGTGGGTTGTTTTTCAGTAATTCTAAATGTAAATTCTAATTACCTTTATTTAAAACTGAGAAGCAGAATTGGAAATTGTGTGCCCACAGGTCTTTGTGCTGGTGTTTCAACTGGTACACAGTGTGGTGCCACTGGAAGTGAATACTGCCAAGTGTTACCAAGATTATATTGTGATGCAAAAACCATTTTTGGATGTGTAGCACTGTCATTCTCATCAGTGCATATTGACGTAGATAATATGAAACAGTTTCACTGATTGTGGTGAATCATCCTCTCTTTCAGGCTTTCTACCCAGTAGAACATCCAGTAGATGTGAGCTATGACGACATCCTGGCAGCCAGATGTGTGTTCAGTGGGGAAGGCAGAACTACAGAGACACATATAGGGTAAATTTTATCTATTTACCCATTTCCTAACTACTTTTTTCCAGGGTGTTGGTTATACGTAGAAATCAGTTTGTTTCTTGTCTTCTTCCAAGCTAATTCTAAGAAACATATTCTGCCAGAATTTTCTGTTTTGCTGTCTAGTCTATTTAAGATTTAGCTCTACACAGTGTTCATTGACTTTACTTGTGTGAATATTCACTTTGAAGTGTTCAGAACATTTCTCAAGTGAAGCTTTGCTGCCAAACACCTTGCTCAGATGTTGAAGTGATCTGCACTTAGAGGATACAGAATATCAATTCTAGAAAACTTCTTTTTTATTAAGGTGATATTATTGAATGGTTATAGTGAAATAATAAAAACTTCACAATTTCTCTGCATCATTTTGGAAAGAAAGTTTATAGAAACTCACAAAATTCTGATAGCTTGACCTTGTTGTAAGATCTGACCTCAAAAATTTGGAATAATACACCAGTTACTTTTTTTCAATATGAAAATATACAGCCTTTTATGAAAAACAATTAAACCAGAAACTACTAATACTGATAAATAGGCACATCTAAACTGTTAGCCAGTGATGCTGTGCAGCTGCAGGTGACAAACACAGCCCTATAAGATCAGGTTGACAAATACAGCTGTCAAAATAGATGTGATGTTAATATTCTCTAAGCTGGCTCTGGTTCTTTGAGCCGTAGTTTACTGCACATGTAGAGATGTAAAGATACTCTGCAGAAATCTCTCCATTCTGGGAGTATGTGCTGCAGCATCCTGAGGATAAAGATTTTCAGTGCACTGATTGCACCATAGTAGAGGAATAAGGATTCAACATGGATTTGTCACCTTTCATTGTATAGTTAAAATACTGATGAGTAACAGCTGAAGCAAGTTGAGTTGATGAGTTTTTACAAAGGTCCTAAGACTAAAAAAATGTATCTAAAACCTTAGTTTATTTGCTGATCTTCTATTTGCAAGTTTGAAAAGTTTCTGTCATTTTCCTGTAACGTCAAAATGTAGTTCCTGTTTCCTGAATAATCCTTACAGTTTAAGAAACAGTCTTAGGACAATTAGGGTATTTTCTTTTGATGTGCTAGTGGGCTTTTAAAGGGGAAATTCTCTATCCTTTCTGTTACAGTTATTATTATAATTAGTATTTTATTACTTTTGTTGTTTATTCTTTATGTGATTATATTGTTGCATCATATATATATATTGTATAAATAACACATTTTTATTAGTATTGTCATTAGTAATTTTAGTATTGCTATTATTCAGTATTATTTTTTACTATTATTTAGCATTATTATATTTGACCACAAGTTTTACTTCATCCCTCTCTGAGGTGGGCAGAGTGGGGCAAGTGAGTGGCTATGTGGTACTCAGTTGCCCCCTGGAATTAAACCACCACAAATGCTTAGACATAGTAACATGTCAGGTGCACCAGATTTCATGTGGTTTCCACATCCCCTTTTCTATCGGAGTTTTAAAGAGGAAGCAATTATAGTGACAGATATTGGAGGTCCAGCAGTGAAGTTAATGCTTTCTAAGAGCTTAAGCAGAGCTTGCCCAGTCAGAGCCTCGTTTTTGTGGTCTCCAAGGGATGCTAAACTTTCAACGCATGGAAAAATACCAATTCCCCTTTTGAAACAGTCTCTAATACATTCCCCTTGTCTCCCCTCTGGCTTGTGTCATTATTGTTGCTATGGTGAATAAATGAATGCTGCAGGATGCTGCTGCAAAAGTCGGCGCTGACGTCTTTGCAAATAGCTAATAGGCCACCCCTGTATCTCTTTTATGAGTGTGGGCTCACTGGTTAATTGTGAAAGCTAATTAAAAAAATCTCAATGTAAACCCCTGTATTTTGTGAACTTCTCTTTAAAAGTTCTAGTTTAGTCCATTGTCAGGATTGTAGCTCCAAATAAAAGGTATCAACTTCTATGGCCAGGAAAATACAGGAACAGATCACAGTTGTAAAGAAGCCCTGCCTGTATCGTCTGCTGCACAAAGTAATGATTTTCAGAAAAAAAATCCTTCTTGTACCAGCTGTTTTTTCTATTGAAGACAGGATTATGTAGCAGAACAGAAGAGCCTCTTCTGTTTCAAGTGCATGCACAACATTTATCAAAGAACTGAATTTTGCTAGTATTTAATCATTCCCCTTGCAGTCATGTTTTTGTTACAGAAGCTTATGAACAAGTTATTCTCCAGATGACAGTGCTATATGCTCTTTAAGAGATAGTTATGGTGTCAATATATAATGAAATTAAGTTTTGCTGCATTAGGACCAATGTGCTTGGACAATAAATGGATGCAATTGAGCTTTTTGGAGGAGGAGGGGAAGATTTGTCATAAAAGATAGCCACTGAAATGAAATGTAAATGTATTTGCCACAATTTCAAATTACATTTGCCCAAAATTGACAGAGAACTATATGACATAATGAATGATCCAGTTCTGTTGTATTTCATCAGAACATGTGCATAGTTAATGACACAGTGGGGACTGTGTGGATTATACTGGGGAAATGAGAAGGAAGAGGAGTTTGAACAGGTGATGCAATTTTCCGTAGAATCAAAACCAAATTATTAGGAATTTCTGGGGTGCATGGGGAGTTTGTGCAAACTGGTATTTCCTAGTACAAACCAAAGGAAACTGTTGGTATTCACTGCAGTGAAGGTACTACATGTTTTAGTGTGGGATATCTAAAGCATTCCATTGCTACTTTTTAATATTCTATTAAACAAGTAGGATGAACTAAAACCCAGATATATTCATGTCATTTTTTTTCTGAGGGCCACATCTTTTCTGTGTTGTGTAGGGGTACAGCAAATGATGAAATGTGTAATTTTTACATTATGTACTATATGGAAGCCAAGCATGCTGTCTCATATATGACCTGCACACAGAATGCAAACCCTGAGATGTTCAGAAATATTCCACAGGAGGCAAATATTCCTATTCCAGTCAAGTCTGATATGCTGAAGATGACACATGGGCATCATGAAGGTGAGAAATACTTGCAGTGCATTTTATTCAAGTAGTCTTATGCTCACTGATGTGTTTCCCTGTGTTGTTTTGATATGCAAAATTCTCATAAAGAGGTAATGCAGCTCTGCATAAAATTCAAATTGCTATCTATTAAACCATCATGGGATTTTGCTAATGGTTTTGGGTGGAAATGTCTGCCATAGTCTTTTGTCCATTTCTTTCTAATGGTTACTTCCTATTTCCAGCATTTTTAAATAGCTGTATGAGTTGTGTACCTTAAATACTGGCCTCTTTATGCTAATCTTTGTATTAATAGCTTTTTAATGTTTGCCTTATCATCTCTCTGTTTCCTACAAAACTGAGTCATAACAGTTCCATAGTTTTTTGGATCCCACTGCCTTGTTATAGAAGGAATCAAATGTTTACATTGAACACCTGTAGGCATGTAGGTTGCAGCAACAGTATTATCCAGAAGCAGTCTTACTGCTGCGTTGTTTGATCCACCTAGAATGGATAGATAAAAACACAAAATATTCATTTCAGAAGGGCATTTTTTCCCATTAGGGGGATACTCAGTTCCCTTCACATGCAGAGGTTAACATCATATCCTAAACCTATTTTTCAGAAACCAAGGATAGTGATAAAAGTTCTTTGCTGGATAGTGATAAAAATTCTTTGCTGCAGCAGGCCAGAAAAGAAGAGGAAGAGATTTTGGGTCAGGGTATGTGCTTGTTTATTTCTATGCACACTTTATATTTCTATGTTTTAAGTACAAATCTGAATTTTTTATTCCATTTCTTTTACTGCTGCATTGTTTGGTACAACTACTATGCATAGGCAAAGCATTTCAGAAGGGCGTTTTTTCCCCATTAGGGGGTTACTCAGTTCCCTTCACATGCAGAGGTTAACATCATATCCTAAACCTATTTTTCAGAAACCAAGGATAGTGATACAAGTTCTTTGCTGCAGCAGGCCAAAAATGAAGAGAAAGATATTTTGGATCAGGGTATGTACTTGTTTATTTTTCTGTCAAGTGAAGAACTCACTAATGTAAAGTACTGATAAATTATATCCTGATTGCTAATGAGTTTTAATTTTTTTAATTTGTTTCTCCTTAATTAATGTAATTTGCAATGTTCTGTAAAGCTAATACAGTCTAATGCTATATAAGAAATAGTTTAAAAGAACAGCCTGCCACTGATCTCTAGTCTTGCAGGTAAAATTTATTACTGCATGTTAATCTCATTAGGTTTTCCTGTTCTTTTTTAATTTACTAACCAAGATTATGATTTATATGTACATCTATTCGATAGGTAACTATCTGCTATTAGCTCTTCATTGATTTCTCAGTTTGTATTCCTGTGTATGTAATAGGGAAAAATGTTCTTATGGTTCAACACTGGTTGTGCATGCAGCAAGTTGAGTGCAGCTAATGTTTAATATGAATTGTTTTTCCCTATATCTGTGTATATATGCATATTTGTGTAAGAGCTCATGCACAAATGTGTGTAGTACTTAGCCACAGAAAAAAAGTCCAGAAGTGATACAAACCTTTTAGAAAAACACTGAATATTATTTATGTTTCAGAGATACGTTAAGACCGTACTTTAAAGTTCTCTGGGGTCATATGCTATTAGATAAATATTGCTTTAGTATCAAGATTTTTCTTGACACTAAGGAGAAGACCTCATCATCTACAGTTTCATGCCCTTTTCATTGAAAAATGTTAAAGTTCAAGGACTAAATAAAGACAAGTTTTCTCTTGCCTTTAAGGAGAGCAAAGACCACTGTTTGGTGTACATCTTCAACTAACGTGTTTCTATGGAAACACACTGCATTGTTTTGTCCATTTGAAATTAGTTGGGTTCATGATATGAAACACCAAAACACAGCTGTGAGAGAATTTCATTTCATGTTCTTAATTGTTTGCTCAAGGTAAATTCTCCTGTCATTTACAGGAACCTGCCTTCAATTTTATATTGATACCGCTTTATTTTCAGTTGAGTTATGTCTTGAGTAAGGAAAAAAAAAAAAAGCAAAAGGGAAAATCACATCAGGTTTGGTTTTATTTTTGTCTCCAAAGAGGGAAAGTTATGTGGCTGGTTTAGAAAGTTTTTGGTTCTGCAAGCACATGAGTGCTTGACAAGATACCACTGGGAAAACCAGGAGCCAAAAATGGTCAACTAAAATGTGCCTATAAAAATTGCATAAAATTGGAGTCCAGTTCTGTGGGGCAAATTGGATTTATGGAATTGTGTTGCTTATTTGTCCATCTCCTCAAGTAAACTTAGTGAGCCAAGTAAAGTGAGTTAGCCAACATCAACCCAATTTGAACAAGGTTTTAATGATAGAAAATTTCTATAGTTCGTAGCGAGGGGGCATTGGACCCCTAAGCTACACCAAAGCAAGTACATACATCCACTGAGGTTAAGGTCATTGTACAAATACATACTTTCATGGAGGTAAAGGATGTAAGTCTTTCACTTTATGGTCTGGCATGACATACTCTGTGTGATAACCTTATCTACAAAACACAGAGCCACCAAAATGAGGCTTTGATTAGTTCTGTTGCTGCTGAGCTGTGGCTCAGTAAATTCAGCCTTTGATTTGCTCTGAAGAAAGCACTTCAACAACTTACCCATAATTCTGTGTTCTGTCTTGCATGTGTGTTTTCCCCCTATGATTCATTAGGTTGTAGCAACTTATTTTCCCCTCCTTAGTGTCAGGTAACTGAATTAAATACTTAGTTCACTAAAACTGAAATATTTGTTAAGTTGCTATGCTGCCATGGAGGTACTTAAAACTCTGCGGGTTAGAGACCTGGTCAAAGAGGCAATTTTTATGTCAGTTTTCTTAAATCTAAGCATTTGCCTCATAAAGGGAAAACAAAAAAGCCCACCATGTATATGCCTGCTAATAATGTGTATATCAAATGTTTGCCTGGGCATAAGTTTAGATGTACCTCCTGTTACACATGCAGGCAGTTTATATTGGTACTTCCAGGTGCTGTCACTGCTTTCACATTAAATGTTCAATTTCATCATCTTCACTCATCAGAAGCACATTAATAAACACTGCAAATATATTGAAATAAGCAGTAACCATCACAAAGCAAACCACCACTCCACCTAAAGATGAATCTAAATCCCTGCTGTGTTAAAATTTAACTGAACTTACCTTAATGAAACTGACCTCGTTACATTTTTTTCTGAAACAGCAGCATCATCGTTTGGTGAAGACAAACTGTTCATAGGAAGTCAATTACTGTAGGAAATGCAATTGATTTAAACATTTGTGCATGTTGGGGAGTTTCCTGTTCCTCCTGGAGCATAAAATCCCTTGTAAAACAACTATAATGTATGTTTATTTTTTGTGCATAAATAGAAGTTTGATCGAATTGTGCTCAATAGAGACAGTAGTGTTAAAAACATTTACTTGTTAGCATTCACCATCTCTGCCATATGTCTTACCCGTGGAAAAAAAGGCCTAAATGTGTTTCATTCTGCTTGTTTGTCACTTTCCTGGCTGTAATCTGTGGCATAATACAGTGTAATGTAGTTCTGGTTTGTTTTGGTATGCAAGCAATGAAGCAGCCTTTACTACAGAGAAAGTCCACTGCTGTTGTACCTGACAGCTGTAGAAACATGTGCATATAAACAGCAGCAGGAGTAGTTTCTTAAAAACAAGAAAAGAACAGACAAGTGATGGTTAATCAGGTGCCCAGTATTTAAGTTGTTGACTGGCTCAGGATGTGACATCTCATTTTGTGGGCATTAGGTGTTACCATAAAGCTTTTGAAACAGAAGGGGCAAAATTTTTTCCTAGCAAAATAAGTATAATTATGTTCAAATGTTTTAAAGCAAAATTCAAGGTTGGCTGGAGGTAAAAATCCACTAGCAGCATATGAACCAAAGACTAGGTTTTGTTTGTTTTAGAAGGATGTGTACATATGTATACATTACTTACATGAAAATGAGAGAGAAAAGAGATGGGATTTTTATTTTATTTCTAGTATTATGCCTACTGTGACACTTATAAAAGTACATTTTTACTCCTCTCAGGCTTAGAAAATTTAGGAGTTAGTACCAAAAAAGTAACATAGTTTTTGCCTCTGATGATGGAATCTGAAATGAGAGTCAAAGCTGTAGTTCTTTTGCTCTCAGTATTAGTCAGTGGTAGTGCCAGTACAGTGGGTTTTTTCCCTTGTTCCTCATTATTTCATGATTGCCATAAGAACAAGTTATTCGAGTAGTTCAAATGGGAAGGTTCAATAGAAGTGAACTTAAGATCTCTCTCGGAATGTCTCAGATAGACTGGTGTGAGTCCTGTTTTCACAGCTGAGTGTTTTAACTGAAATCCCATTAAACCTTTTACATTTAAAATAATATTACAGTTTGAGTCCATCATTCAGAAGCTACTGAGCTGGGAAACTGAAATGTCTGTTCTGAGTTGCGTGTTTTGTTGTTCGGCTGTGCATTTCTGTGAACAGTTCATTACAATAAAAATTTACTGAATGAGGGTTTTTTTGTGTCTGGGACAGATATTTCTAATTGATTTAAGGGGAAGAGGGAGGTATAGCTCTTTCTGCCTCATCTCTCTTTTTCTTCCTTGAGGAGAAAAAGAAGGGGCAGGGGAAAAGTGTAGGGAGGTCTACAATATCTTGTGGGATTAGTGTTGAAAGGAAGAGGAAAAGAGAATCAGCATTCAGGCAGGTACTTAGTTTTTCAAGCAGGCCAGCAACTTTCAATGAAGTGGTATATTTTTGTCATAACATTACATGGCAGATCTGTGGAAGCAGTTTCCACCAATAAGGCTTGATGTATTTTTATACCAGCACAAATTACATTACTTTCTAAATTAAATTTGTCATAATTTTGTGTGTGGTTGTAAGAAAAGAGAGGGGTTCAGTTTCTGGTAGGTGGTTTAAAATTCTTGGGAGAGACTTGAAACAGAAGACAGATTCACTTTCCAGTATTGATGTTGGATGTGTAGAATGAAATTAGAGACATTTTTAGATTAAGGATGGACATACAAGAAAGTCTTTAGATGGTTTAAGGCATGGGATGCATGTTTGGTGCTAGAGATAATATGAGCTCCTTTAAATAGCATACAAAAGTAAGATAAAAATGACTGAAATAAACCTTGGAAGAAAATGCTACTGAGCGATGCCCACTGTTAGAGAATTACAATTAGGAAGAGTCAGAATCACAGAGGATTTGCTTGCTGTTTCAACACTGAATGATTCAGCTCAAAGCTGTAAATAAAAGATGAGTCTTTGATCTGGTTAGGATAAGGTTATTCGTAATCTCTGCAAAAGCATCTTCAGCACAGTAAAGAAAGGAGCATCACATCTAAGCAAAAAAACCCCCAAACCACAATTGGTATAAGTTGCATACCTAAGCAGGAAAAGAATAGAACAAGCATGGAAAGAAGTGATTTTAAATTCAGGGTTTCAGTCTTCACTGTCTGACAACTGGTTTATGTTCTCTGGTTCTTAAGACTGTAGAGGGACATTTCCTGTGTATTTCCTGTAATATAAAGGCTACGTATCAATGAACTACAAAAGACCTGCTTATAATATCATTAACATGTCTGAAGAAATGGAAAAGGTACATTGTGCAGGAATAGTTCAGAGAAATCATAAAGTCATATCACAAATCTAAAACAAACCAAAATTCTTTCTTGATTATTGTTGTTGCTATTGGCAAAATGTTTTCCTTTTTTATAGTTTTCCTGTCTTTTTGTTTGTTTTTTTTTAGTAAAACATGATGATGCTTAAAAGAAATAAATTGAGCATAGCAGAACTACTCTTGAATAACCATAGTCTCCCATATGTCATTTTGTGAGACTAAATGTATTTGAAAATGTGTACTGCATGAAATAGAAATTTGACGTGGAACTGGTGTACCCTTAGTCTGAGTTACCAATGTCTGTAATACATCCAAACAAGCACAGTGAAGTCCTGTGTAGTAAAACCATTGTGTTTACTCCTAGTCATCTAGCAGTAGCTGATAAATATATTTTATTGTAACAAAATGATTGGTGCTTGTCAGGAACTTATTACTGGCTGGGAATGAAAGAAAAGAATAGGACAGAATTAGGCATCTGCAAGCAGCTTTGGTTTTGAGTCTCAGGTTCTGATTTGTTGAAGAACATGTGACTGTAACAAACTGTAATCCTGTGAAGGCTCTTCATCTTCCTTCATGCTAAGCTTTAACAAACTCCTATAACCTAGTGATTTTTAAAGCTGTGCTTGGACTCTCAAAATGTTTCCACATTAAAATATTTTGACGGATTAATCAAAAAAAGAAAGGATGAATAAAAATCAAAGAAAGTGCATTTACATGGCAGTAGTAGTAAAAGCCTTTCTTAGGGACATGCAGACAGAGAAGAAAAGAGAAAAATATTTTTTTACCTTTTTTTCTATCTTCTTTTTCAGCTCTGTAAGCTGCTTAGAAATGCCTTGAGAGCAGATGCAATTCAGACATGTCAGTTTGGCTGTCACTTAGGGCACTGAGGGTAGCAAAGATTCTCTAGAGCAGCTGAACTCTTTTCATTTCCTATCTATTCCTCCCAGCCCATCAAATCCCTTCAAAAAGAAAAGAGCCTTAATATTGATTACTATTTTTTGGTTCTCATGAATCTTTCCAATGCTTTCATCAAAGCAACAGATTAAATCATGATTTGCATGAAAAATAATAGCAGACTGGAAGACATTTTGGAAGTTGTTCTGGCCTATTATGTCAGACTATGTCCAATGTCCCTTGAAACAGGCATTAGATTTTGTCCACTTATGCAGCATCTTTCCATGCCTTTCTCCCCTTTTTTTTTCAGTCCTCAATGTTATCTTATGTATGCCTGTTAGAATGACCTTAGAGGCTTCCTCTAGGAGCCAAAGAAGGCAAAGAGAACTGATCTTTAAATTTTGAAAAATGTTTATTTGGGAAATATTTACTCATGATGGCACAGTCTTCTAAGTAATACTTGCAGATGCTTCCATGTCTTTGTCAGGAACAGTACTTTAGCTGTAGTACCTGTTCTCTGGTATGACTCCTGACATACTACACAGACATTACCTGAGATTTAAAATGAGGCAAAGTCATAGTTGGAGTCCATATAATTTAGACCATGATTTCAGCGCTTAGGAAGAGGCAGAACCTCTGACCACTTTTGCCAGATGAGCCCATGAAACAGAAGCATGTCCTGGAAAGACAACCATAATGTCTCACAATACACTCAGTTTTATTCAGAGATACTTGGGAAGACCAAAATCAACTGTGAAAACTTGTTTCCTAGTCCTATTGTGATAGGACCAAGTTTAAACATAGGTTCAGAAGGAACAATAAAGTCTGTAATACCAGAGTGGGGAGCCTATCTGAACTGCCTCAGTGAAACTGTACAGACATTAGGATAAAAATACAGATTGTGGAGATGAAGACACCACCAGGATGTCTTGCCTCTTTTCTAAAATGCAGCAAATTGAGTTTTCACCTATGTATCTTAACAGGTACTCTTTCAGGCTCTCTGGACAGGCTTACCATGGCTGAAATTCCCATCTATCTAGCCTGATCCTGCAGCACTGTGGCTAGATACTTCATCTAAAGTGGAAATTGGTGCTTCCAAAAGCACAGTGGTGTGTTGCTGAAGAACCACGGACAGCGACTGCTCACCGCAAATTGGGGAACTTGTACTCTGTGCTGAAAAAAAGGACTGATTTTAGACATAGAATATCTCGATTCGGAAGAGGCCCATAACTATCTTTAAGAGCAACTCCCTGCTCCTTACAAGACTACCTAAAACTAAACCACATGACTAAAAACATTACATACATAAACTGCTTAATTAATCTTAAACTAATCTGACCTTTTACTGAGATCATGAAGTTACACTCATGTTTTGCAATGAAGTTGCCAGTGTTATGATTTTATTTGTTTGCATGACTGTTTACCAAAGCATTGCTCTGTAAAAGAATTTTGTGAGTCTAGAACCACTGTCAGAAGTTTAAACTTACTAGAATGTGTGGAGTGTTTCGTTCTGGAGATGTTGGTCTTGACTGCTGTCACTTCTTCCAGAAGAGAATAAACTGTAGGTATTTGTAGCCAGTCGTCTTCTACATAGAGGGGAGTGTGCTGATAGCTTACATGTAAGAGGTGAATGTAAGTCACTCTCCGAAAGTGACCTAGTCAGGCATCTTCCCAGAGACTGCACTGCTGGAATTCAGTTTTTTCAGTAAGAACAAGTTGTTGATTCACCCATGTCTTCATCTAGTCATACCCAGCCATTCTAAAGACCTGACTCACCTCAAACAAGATCAAACATAACACACTGCATCTTGGTGGTGCTCATTTCCCACTGAGTTTCTTCAGGCAAGCAACATCCTTCAGCTGTTCCAGCTGGTATAAGACAGCTGTAAAGCAGCCACACAAGTTTGTGCTTTGATGTTTGCTGGATGCTGCTTTGCAGACAGCAACTGGTAATCAGAATCAAAATGAGTCTGCTCTTTGTTAGTTCTTCTGTAATGAATTCTGAACTACTTCTTAAAATTAGGCTGCTTACAAATTTATTGGAATCTGCCTGGAGATCACAAAGCAAGCCAAAAAACATTGGTCCCAAATAATGTGGGACCTCCATTCTTTATGTGGAATTCAGGGTACAGCTGCATACATTAAGTAATCAGGAAACTTAAATTCTTCACTTTCACATCTGCACACATCTTGTGTGCTATGTACATACTCTGATTTGTGTCAAGATGCCAAGAAATTGACAGAAGACTTCAGGCTTATGTTTGTGCCAAGAATACAGAGGTACTGGGCGGATAGGTAGATTTCATGGATGTCTTTTGAATTTTAGGTGTAGAGATTTCATATTCATTTTCTCAAACACTTTTACTTAAGGAAAGGATCGCAGTTTCAGGGCTCCTACACTTCAGACCACTTCCACTCTCTCAGGCCCACCCTTTTTCATGTATTCATACACTTCCTAAACATTCTTAAAAATATTCTGTTACAAAATCCCTACTTAATGAAAACACCAACAGAGCAAGTTCAGGTTGGAAAATGTCTCATTTGTAGCCACTGACAGTGAAGTGCTCAAACCACCTTACTCCACTGTTTGAAGGTTCCTCATATATCTTGTGATTGTTAGATCAGTGCTAGGAGAACATGAAAACTGATCAACCTTAGAGTTGAATCCCTGATGAATAGCTTCCATAAAGACCACTGGAATTCTTAAGTTGAATTCCGCTGCTCTCTTTTCCTCTTGTCCTCTGTTGAGTCCTGTCTTGTAACAGCTTCTTTTGTAGAAGTTAGCACCAGGCAAGTAAGCTAAAGCACTTTTTTGGCTGTTTTTTCTTTATTCAACATGCAGTATCTGTTTTAGAGGCTGAGTTAATTATTCTGTGGAAGCAGTTGCACAGCAGAGTAGAATGCAGTGCCCTTGTCTGAAGCACAAAGTTGTCAAACTTCTTCATTCAAGCAGAATGAGCACATGAGCTGTGAGTTAGAGTTCTGAAACATTTATACAAACTGTAGTACGTTGTCCTTTTGCAACCAATACTTGCAAGTCAGTTTATTACAGTGTTGATACAAAACTAGGAGAGAGTGAACTGGGCAACAATCCCTGAACTTGCTTTAAAAAGGCCTGCAGTTTAAAGTAGCTCTAGACTTGCTGATGTAGGGGGACTTTTCACAGTCATGTTGGGCAGAATACTGCTTTTACCACTCAGACCTCTCATTGGAAATAATTGCTTATCAGGAAGTGAGTTGGCTCTTTTCACCTATAGGTCCTCAGCCAGAGATAAAACTAAAACATTTGTGCATATGAAATTCATTTATTTTTTTTTAAATGTTGGGGGAAAAGGCCAATATAGAGTATTTTAATACCAAATGTTTCCTAAGTAAAGGAAATTCCAGCTGTGTTTCTACTTCATCACCCATTATTGGATGCTTTAAGTAGAGACTATTGAACCTGATTAATGTAATTGAAAACCTTGCTCAGAATAAATAGGGTTTGTATGCAAAACTCCTATGATATCATACTCTTAAAATATCTGGATTTGTTTTGAATCAGTACTTGGACTCCTTGAATGACAATATTAAGATGATGCAGTGCTCTAGGTTCACAATTGCATTTGAAGCAAATAATTCCTATTTGTTATATAGCTTAGTGATTTTCTTTCTTCTCTAATATGCTTTGTTAATTTCAGTGAAATTGGCCCTGTTACTTCAGTAATTATTTTCTGACAGAAGATGTCATCTGGGATATTTCATTTCCAAGGGCAAGGAATGGAATCCGACTCAAAATCGTTGAACTGAGACTGTTTAATAACATGACAGATTCTCTTAGGATCATTTACAAAAGACTTAATTTCCTCTGTCCCAGGCTGCAAGTGATGATTTCTGGTTCTGGATGGGTTTCTTGGGGGGTTTGTTTTGGGTTTTTTTTCCGTTTATTGGGGTTTTTTGCTTGTTTGGTTTTTTTTGTGAAAGCTTCACTAGTTATAGTTTTGCTTTTCTAGAAAATGTCTTATGTAGCCTGCTATAAAATAATAGAAATGTTTAATTATGAGTGATTTGTATTTGCAGTAGAAGTAACCTCCTTGCATTAACTCTTAAAGCACAGAGTCTCTTTCCATTCAAATGATACAGTTGAATTTAACAGACAGCCAAGATACTTGGTTAGTAAATTTTGTTTTCATTTTTTTTCTTTGAGCTGTTGTTCTGGAATTTACTGAAATGCTTGTGGATGCCTTAGAAAGTTATAGTGATAACTGCATTGCTAGCGAACACCTTCAGAAAATGCTGTTTCCTGCATTGCCAGATGATATCATGACTAAAGAGTCTTACCATTGGGAGCAAGAGGAGGGACAGAACCCAGACTGAATTAATAAATGCAATTTAATGGATGACTCTGTTTTACTGGTTTGTCTTTTTTCTACAGTGGGCACTATGGAATCTGTTTGCAAATGTGAAATTTTGGGTTTTTACAGCCTAAGCTTCTTATGCAATGGCATATTTTAAAGAAATACGTTTTGAAATATATCACAACAGTCTATTAGTCTCTTTGTAAGTGAAAAATTGATAAAACCATAGAATTGTCCCCTCTTTGTTTTGTGAATATATAATAACTCTGCGGTAGCCTGGCAGATAATTCCACAATAAACATTCTTTTATTGAAATGTGCATACTTTTTTTTTCATCTTTTTCCTTTCCCTTTCCTGTTTCCTTTTTATCTTTTTCCATGTTCCCAAAAACATTTCTGCAGGTGTGATGATTTTTGTGATGTCAGGGTGTCAGGTAAAAGTGGGCATTTATATGTGATTTAATAATGATTTTACTTTATCTTTTCATACCAGAAACTTGGCTCATTCAGTTCCTGAGGCTTGAACAGTTCCTCTTTACTACTCTTGCCAATAACTGTTTGAATAACTTTGTTACCTTATACTTTGCTGAAGCCTTCTAAAATTACATGATTTGTTATAATTCATTCTTTTCCTCCTTTCCTCTTATCTTTTCTCTTTTCTGTACAGGTGATTTCTATTCACTCCTTTCCAAGCTGCTAGGAGAAAGGGAAGATGTTGTACATGTGCATAAACATAAACCTACAGAAAAGGCAGAATCAGATCTTGTAGCTGAGATTGCTAATGTAGTCCAAAAGAAGGATCTTGCCAGAGAGATTGCAAATCATGATGAGAGGGACAATACTGTTCTTGTCAGAGACAGAATTCACAAATTTCACAGACTAGAGTCTACCTTGAGGCCACCAGAGAACAGACATTTCTCTTTACAGCAGTCTAAACATGGTGAGGGAAGCTGGGAAAAAGAACATACAGGAGGTGGGTTAGGGGTTAATCTTATGTGATGAAATGCATTGTAAGAGCTGTGATCCACATTAGCAAAATCTGAAGGGAATATCAGTTGAGGCTTGGAAGTATTTTACATTACACTTTTCCTAGTTACAGAAAGGTTCTGCCTCTGTTTTAGAGGGTTTTCATTGTGGTTCTTTTCTCCTCCATGTGTGAAGAGAAAAAGACTACTGGTGGCACAATACCAGTACTTTCTGGACAATAAAGTATTTGTTCTACTCTTAAGATTTTACTTAATGGTTTTGTATCAGTTATGCTAAAACAAGGTAGATATAGGATATAGTAGTCAGAGGAAATGAATAACTTTAATACAAGTAATTACTATAAAATGGTCACTGGAATAATCAATACATTTTATGAGTTTTCTGATTACCTTGGTTTGTCAGATACACAGTTTTATAAGATGTATTGCTGCAATTCAATTGGATATTTTTTTCTCATTCAGAAAGAGCAGTAGTTAATCCTGAAAAATTCTTGAGAAGTAAAATTTTCTACATACTGATCTCAAATTGGACTTGACTATGCAAATATTCTTGTGGACAGGCTATTTTATTATACTAGAATTACAATTGATTCCCTTCAGGTTTCTATGACAGCAGAAACCCAGGAACTACTGTGTTTGTTTTACTTGCATTTTGGTCTCTGTGATATTGACTGTGCTTAGCCTTACTTGCTAATGTGGAAATCCAGATAATGCAGCATGTGATGAGTATCTCATGCAAGAAACTGGTATATGCATGAAAGCCATCTGTATGCATAAGCTGTGGCCACACATGCCTGCTTTTATGTTGCATCCACCCGGCTTGATGTTTCGAAGTACTGTTGTACACAAATGTATATAATTCATAATCCACCTGATTTTTACTTCTGTTCATGATGTTAACATGTATTGCCTCCGTGTATATGAGATTTCTGTTACAAAATTCAACCTCGGCAAAATCCTGGGGTTGTGTTCAAGAGAAAACCAAATATTAGGACTTTCCAGCGTTACGTTGCTCTGTGCAGTTATAGGAGAGCCTGACAAGCTATTGGAATAGGGGCAAAAGAACAGGTGGGATGTTACCATGTGCCTGATGTAAGAGTAAATAATAAATAATTCCATAAATTTCACTGGAATGAAATGCTCAGAGGAGTAATGCACCTAGCATTTCTGCAAAAGCAGTTAGTTCAGACTAATAACACGTGGTGTGTAGAAGGCAAAGACAAAAATTCCCTGCTGTTTTCACTGATTTGGAGGAGGAAGTGTCAGTGAACTGAATAAATGGCTTAGTTTGGCACATCTCATGGCACGGATTCTGACTACAGAAAGCACTTCCTCAGCTGTGTTAGTAGCCACATAATCATATGTGGGGAGTTTGGTCGAGGACTAGTTAGTGAATGGAATTTGAAATTATTCAATTTTGAGGTACAGCAAGAAAGAAAACTGGAATTTCCCTGATTAGCATTGGGTTTTGGGGTTGGTTTATGTCTCTAATATTTCAAACTGCAAGAGCTCTGACCTGCAGAAGCTGCCAGCGCCATCTTTTGGTAAAAGAACTTTTGTAGCAGTAAAATCTTTGAGCACATGTTTAGTTTCTGTTTAGGGAAGTGTTTACGTATTTAAGAACAATATCTTCCTTAACAGAATTTTGCTCTTCAGAGGAAAAAGTGGAACGTAAAGTTGTCTTCATTTAGTAAAAGACTTGCACCCTATGTGGAATTCTCTACTGTATTGAATTGAAAAAATTTTGAGTATTCTTAGGACAAGACTCTGCTGTTAAATTAATTTCACTTCAGTCTTTAATAATTACCATTTTAATATTTTTAGGCTGGCAGATATTCCAATTTTAAACATGTAACTCTCCTGAAAAAGGAAATGGCCAATATGTTAAGTTGCTATAAATTTTTTGTTTATAACTTTATACTATTTCCTGCACTGTTGTTAACTTGTTACCCAGAGACTGGTCACAAATCAGTCAGGTTGCTTAACATGCAATCTCTATAATTGTACCTTCTTATTAAGGCAAAGAGTAATTTTCCAATTCTAAACGCTCCTTTGTGCAGTGTTTACTTAGATTTGTCAAGATTAAATGACTCCTCTGATGGGATGGAGTAAATGCAGTATTACTTAAAATTTGTCATGTTAAAAGATAGAAAGTTCTTCAAATTCTGGACAGTAGATTCCAATTTTGCCAAGAAATAAGACTTTAATCTCTTACTTGTGGAGCATTAGAGGATGATTTGCATGTTCGAAATCTATGTCATTCTTTATTTATGGGTTTTTTTGTGAAAGGAACTACTCTAAATTGAAATAAAGAAGAAAATGTAGTACTTAGTTTAGAGATCTCACAACAAAACCAGTGACCTTACATTTTTTAAGTAATTGTGAATTATTTTAATGGAGAAAGTAATTTTCTTTGATCTACATGAAACCGTTCCATGGACCACTTATTTTTGTAGGGAAATACTAATAAGTCTTAGGTAAACAAAGTCTAAATTTAGTGAGTTTTTGTAAAAAAACTAGTTGCCTTAAGATAAAAGAGTATCAAAGGACTTTCAGTATGAGACTTGCAAAGGGAAAAGAAAATACAACAATAATTAACCAGTTTTGGAACTGTTAAATCTAAAGGTTGTATGGAGGCAGGAGATTTTGTGATTAGACTGTATTTCACTGTACATTAATTTTATTGTTTTGATCTATCAAAGATCTTTTAGTCCTTTAAGTATAAACTTTCTGTACTTTATAGTACTTCTCTTTTGGGAGACTAAATTTTACAGAAGCCAAAATTTAGTGTTCCTCTGTTCAGCTTTTTATTTTTTCTAGCTTTATTTGAAATGGCTCAGGGGCCAAGGGGCATCTGAGTTTTCTGCAATTTAACTTGAACTGATATGGGATGAGCAAGTGAGGAAGCAGATACTGGATTTTCATCCTTTTATTGCTTTCAAAATCCAAACATCCGTGAATATACCTGGCACTGCACCTGCTGTGTTGAATTGAACTGAACAGAATATGTATCAATTTTTTTCTTAATGGCTTTTCTTTTAGCTTGGAGCTTTTTTCAGATAAAATTTCTACAGAGCAGAACTTGTTTTTGAAGTTTCTGATTACTGTCTTGGATTTACTGCAGCTGCCTTAGGTTTACTTTAGGTTTGTGTTAGCCTCAAAAGCTTGTCTGTCACCAACTCTCTAGCTATGATATCTAAAACTAAACAGGTAAAACATCTTCTAGCCCACAATAGGTTTTCAGCACAGGTTTTGTATTCCCCATGTGCAGATTGTGGAGAATGATTTTTCCCTCAACTGCATCCCTTTTGTTGCTCCTCAGATTGCATCTCTTCCAAGTGAGATGGAAGGAGAGGCTGTGATTATCAGATAGTTTGCACAGGTAGCCTAAAGATTTGTGTTCCCTTTAATTTTTCCTTTCATTGGGAGATCTCTTCCATCTGAGCACTTTCTAATGCCTGGGTGCTGTGTGTTAAGGTCTGTGATCTGCCTTGTGTTCAAAGCACTCTGGGAATGTGTTTCACCTGCCTAGGTGGTTTAGGATCACAGCAAAACTCATAAACTTTGGGTGAACCGAAAGTTGCAGTACAGCATGATGCTATCAAACAGATTGAATACTAGTGAAGCAGCTCCAGTTTCACATAACTTCAAAGAAATTGCTGATTATTCACCATCAGTTTGTCAATATGTACCTACACATACAGAATATGCATTATAGAAATACCTGAATTATGCTGAACAAATTAATTTCTGAGAGGAAGCAGTGATGGATTTCCTAACATGTAGAAGGCATTTTTGAATTATTCTTTTTTTTTCTTTCACCAGAATTAGGGAGATTTTTCTTGTCATTACATTTCTTTTATTTTTGGTAATACATTTTGGTAATACATTTGTCTCTTAATATGCTGCCAGGGCAACACAAGAGCAGCCTCTTACAAATAGTATTTAAGCAGTTAATCTGTGAGAAATTTATCCTTGTAGTCAACTCCCTGCAACTTTTTCAAATTTTGATCTGTTTGTGCCTTTTATCCATATAAGTAAGTTTTTACATAAAGGAAAATTTGAAATAATTGTATTTTTATCTTTTAAATATTGATTTTTAAGTTGAAACTAAATTTGTCTCCTTCAGTTGAGGAGTTTTATAATTTCAGGCAAGCACAAGAAGCATCTGGCCTTTTATTAGTGGTTCACTTGCTAAATCCTGTGCTGTTGATTTAGTGTAGGAATCAGATTTGTGTTACTCAAAGGCTGTAGGGTATTTCTTTTTAAAAACAGTGTGTTATGGCATAAACAATGACAGATATTCTACTCTTCTGCATCTCTTTAATGAGATTTAGACATCTCTTTCCCATATTTGTAGTATTTGAATTAGGATATGAGCACTGTTCAGATCTGTGCATATGTTGGCTATAAGGAATGTCAGAGACACATGATTACTGTTTTTATTTGTTTCTCATTGCTGATTTTCTTTCTTCTCTGTATTTTTCCCCTTAGTTTTAAAAGCTTTATAGAAAAAGAAATTATTAATCAATCACTTCTGCAATGTGGTTGGTTTAGTGATTCATGGTATTTGTTACGCATTTTTTCATAAAACACTGATAGGTTGATATTTAAATTTGCCGGCTGATTTTGGATTATAGTTGGATATTTTTGTAATCTTTCACTGTAGAAAGTATTTACAGAACTCCTGGGAATTCTATAGTCTGTGTCCATGTATCCTCATAAGATGGAGGAAAAAATGGCATCAAAAGTGGTTTTGACATTTCTATCATCCTATATGTAGCAGGCTGCCAGTGCTTGTGCATGCTTTAATATATTAAAACTTTAATATATTAAATTTAATATATTAAGACTGTTCTTGGAATTAAATTGCAATGTATTAATGGAAATACTGCATGTAAGAAATGTCCATGTAATTCCCAATAGTCTGTGTCAAATGCCAGTTCACCATGTTTGGGTGGGTTTTTTTATAAATATGCTGCATAATTGTCTGGTTTCATTTGTTTCTTTGGTCAGATTTCCACATAGAAGAGGCTGTGGAGTGGCCTGGGTTAGACCTTGAATTAGGACAAGTTTCTGGATTGGCTCTGGACCTTGAAAATAACCTTGTTATCTTCCACAGAGGTGATCACATTTGGGATGAAAAGTAAGTAGAGACTCCTGCTGTAGGGCAGATTGGAGGGTCAAATTGGTATGTGCTGTTTGTGTATCTTCTCAAGAAGTTCCTGCTCCTCTTGAAGTTCAGTTCTTTGGCTTAAAGTGCCTTTCAGGAACTCAGAATGGAAGTGGTGACTGACAATTCAAGATGATGGGGTTACTGTCTTTAGAAAGTAAGAATGTGTCTCCAGAGGAAAAGAACATAGTACATTAGGTCCTTCAGCTGTATGACCACGTTAGTATGATGTTCACAAAGATTAATCATCCCCAGTTCTCGATGTTTTTAGCAGGAATAATGAGCCTGGGTGAGTGACATTTTAGCATGGTATGCTGCTATTACCACTTGGGTTCCAGACAGGCAAAGCTGGCTCCACTGTATCCTCATTCTTCTTTGTGTTTAGGTGCACTGAACAAAATTGGATTATTACAAGGTACTCTCCCAAAACGGAGATAAAATTTGCTACATTTAGTGTCATTCCACCAAAAATGTCAAAACTTTAACATGGCTGTTGTTCTAGTATTTGTAAAGTAATATACTCAAAGGTATATTATTTTCAGAACAGAACATTTCAAATAAAGAATACTGTCCTTATTTGTACTGTGCCCTTATGTCTCTGACCTTTAAAATTGTATAGGTGTTTATATGGATACTTTTGAAAAACTTTCATAAAATTTTAACAGAATACTGAGTGGAAATAGTATTAGCCTGTAACAATATTATGTAGTACCCTTTTTAAATGTGCGTTTTAATCTTCTTTCTAAGCATCTGTTCTCCATATATATAACTATAAGGCTAAAAGGGTAAGGAGTTTTTTTTCAAATCCTGGTGAATTAATTTCAAGATAACATAGTTTCTGAAAAATAGAAGAGCAGTATTCTCAATGTTATAATAACAAATTATGCTTAGAACACTGTTTTATGAAAGGAAGTCACTTATTTGGGTTTTTAGCTAAATAACATAATGTGGCAGATAAGGCAATAATTTATTTCTCATACATTATTCTCATACATCAGTGATCTCTCCAGCTCAAGTGTACATAGACTATGAAATCTGAAAGGATGATGCATTATGCAACTTCTATTACTCAGGCTTCAAGTATTCTGTAAGAGCTGATACTGGATTGGTTTTTTTATCCTCCTATGCAGGAACATAAGTGCTGTTCTTTGTGTTATTAAAGAAAGAATTGAAAGAAAATATTTGAAAATAGACCAGTACTTTTGAAATATGTAGTTTTGAGTGTCTTTGGCAGTTGAGGCATAGCAACAATCCAGAGCACAAAACTTGAGTTGTGTGTGCAGAAGAAGGTCAGAGTTGTGGTCTGTGGTCTGGAAATGCACATCCCTACCAGCTGTGCTCAATAGCTCTGCATGTTCACTTAACTTAGCTTTGTCCTTGGCAGCAGCCACTGTAAGATGCAAGATAAGCTGCTCTTATGGGCCTTCCATAAAGATAACTACACATTAAATCCTAGTTCATGAGAAGTTTTGTTCATAAGTCTTAAGATTTTTCCTTGTTGTGAAGTTAATCAGTGTGTATTTCCTATACATTAATGTTGGTAGGGACCCTTAGGTGAGCTAGACTAAAAAACACTGTAGGCCTGTTTCACACAGAGCATGGTGACTTCAAAATATACTTGAAAACGTGCCTGTGGTTCAGCTGTTGTTCCATATCTGTGGCACAGTGAAGAGGCACACAGAAACGTGCTCACCCAGTCAGCCTTCCCTTTTTATCTTTGGGTGACTTGTGGGCATCTGAAATACTTTGGAGTCCCTTTCAAGGCTTGTGCTGAAACAGGAAGGAGTAATGGGTGTTCTCATTTATCAAGAAGAAAATAGTACTTGAAAGGTGTTTATCATGACAATCGTATGGGGGAGGCATAAAGAGTTATCAGGCTTCTAAGTTAATGTTTATCATTAGCTGCAAATACACGGTTAATTGAGCATAGTATTCCTTGCCAAATCATAAATGTGATAAATCAGTAGCCTGAAAGCCCAGAATTTATTTTCTGTTTCAATGCTTCACCAGCATAGTACAGAAGCAAATTAACAAAAAATTATCTGTGCTGTTAGGCTATGCACAAATGTTTCCAATGCATTATTAACATGTGCCACAGAAGCTCATTCAACTAAATATAGCTGGTTGAATGATCTATGCTGTTTGACAAGGTAACTTCAGTCTGCTTTAGAGCACAAAAGCAGTTATGCAGTGACAAGCCCTGTAATACAGCAGCAGCTTTGCAGTGGCTGTAGCATTCCTTCTGCACATGATTGGAAACAAAAAGTCCTTTTAAATAAGTCATGTTCTTCTACCGCATTTTCTCCTCCATCTCAAAACAGTCTTTGCTATATGCAGCATGTGCTCTGCAGAGTGAAAATATTAGAACTATTCAGCTGTCTAAGCAAAAAATCAATTGAAAGTTATTTTGCATTTTGTGATGAAAAATGTATAGTCTTCATGTAATTTATAGAGAACATATTAAAGAATAAAAACTACATTTTTGTTACTGCATTCTTAACAAGAAGGCGGGTTAATTCAGACTGATCACGGAGCCACAAGTGGTGATGGATATTGATCAAGAATAGAGCTCAGGGTGGTGCTTTCGGGGTTTATGACATCAGGTGGTATGTGTAAATTTAATACTTAGCTCACCAGAGGGATGTTAAATGTAGGAACTAATTGTTTGTATTAGTTTGAGGGTGGCCAGCTGAGAAGTAGAAACATAACTGTGGAATTACATTGTGGTTTGAAATTAAAAGTAGTGAAATATGCTGTGGATTTTACTTGTCCTTCGATATCAAAGTGCAGAACCTATTAGAAAACCATGTTGCAGAGCAATGTCACATCTGACAGTAAGGTGTTTGGCTATTCTGTTTGGTTGGTGTTGGTCTTCCTTCTTTTAAGCTAGAAGTAGTCAGCATTGTTTAACAAAGAAGCATTGCCTGGAAATTGTTCTCAAGCACTGGGAGGAGGAGTGACTGTGATTCTCTAGCATGCCAGTCGTCCTCCCTGTCAGACTTCCTTTCCAGGAGAAGATGCATGGAAGATTACTCCCATAAACTCATTTCAGACTTCACTAGGCTTGCTTTGCATAACATACCTTGCAATCTCTTACTTAAATTGAAAGCATTCAGTTCCCAGAAGAGCTGGGAACAGCAGGGAATGCTTGGAAGTCTGGACACCACTGTTAATAAGAACCAAAATCATAACACGGAAAGCAAATCATGATTTCAAGTTGTCTAGATAGACAGTTCTCCAGAGATACAGCACTGTTTTCCGTGGGGCTTTTTGTGCAATACCCGCCATCACTGACATTCTTTTCTTTGATCATCTGTGCAGATTAAAAATGAGATGAGTTCAGTCTGCCCTGTGTTGGTTCTCCAGTTGTGGTCTGGTCATCGATACCTGGAGCAAGTCCTTCACAAGTGTTAGACTCCTTTTAAAACAAAACTGTTTCAAGCCAAGAGAACTTGATATGGCAGATTACTGTCACTGATGGTGAAGAATAAAACAACATCTGCTGAACCATGGTCAAACAAGCAGGAACACTCAAGTGTGCCAGTACCACTAACCCAGTGTCTCCCTACAGCATGATGGCAGAGTTTTTAGGAGAATTAGGAATTCTCCTTGTGCTTAAGCATTCATAGTGAGAAGGATTATTTCTGGCAGAAATTATTTCTGCCAGAAATTAAATAGTTACAGATAGTTACCATACATAATGGCAATATCAAAATATTATTTTTTAATCATGGCCTATGCAGAAGCTTAAACACATTCTGTTATAGATTTTTCTGGTTATATATGAAGCCAATATTGCATTTCTACATTAAAAATTCTAGACATATAAATATTTAATGTTATGGAGATGTGAAGCTGCTAGAACTGTACAATATATAATTTTAATAGCTTTATTCATAGCCTTCTGTGTGACTACAAAGTATATTCTTGTTTACCAAGTTGCATCAATCACAGCAGGATTTCTCTTGGGATTAACAAATGGATTTAAAAATACAAGGTTGAGAGCGGGGAATATGACTTGTATTTCTGCATTTTTCACCCACAATCAAATACCATTTTCTAACCTTTAGCCTTAAATTTTGTTCAAAATATTTTACACTCTGTTTGCCTTCACTAGATGCTGAACATACATTTTAACAGGTTAGAGTAACAGCCAACTTCTTTGTAAGGGTACAGACAACTACATTTTTATTCTTTGGAGGCATATGATAATTTTTGTGCCCCGTAATAAATGTCTTCTGGAAAGTTAATCCTGGTTCTTAATGTCTGAAATAATGACATGTTTAAATGTTGTTTATTGATATATTCTAGGTACCCTGAAAACTGAGTGTAGCCTTGTAGGGGTATGAGAAATTCACATCATATTCTATAGTCTTCTATAAACATACTCTGAAAAGAATAAGAAACAGAAGACCTGAATCTTGTAGTAAGCTCTAGCAAAATACTGAACTGTGTTTGAAAAAAAGTTAAAAAAAGACACACAAACAGGCACATATTGGCTTAGATGGTACAAAGTATACCTTTTTTTACTGGCACTCATGCCCTGGTGATGAGCTTTATTTTTTCTTAGGCTACATGATTGGATTTCCCATTTCTGGTTTGGCCCAGCAAAGAATTTAAAAAAAACAAAAACAAGAAAAAGAAGGGGTTTTTTACTTACTTGTTTCAGAAATTCTTAATTTTTGCTGTGTTGATTTGGTGCTCCTTTAGTTTGGAAGTCATAACCTTGGTAGGAAATGCAGAGATACAACACTGTTAACTCTTTCAGTCATACAGTGAAGTATTAAGGCTTATATTTAAAGAAAAAAAGATCCCAATAACCCCACACTGGAACTGAACTATAAAACTCAGCTTTAAATTGCATGTATATTGTTCTAATGCTGGCTTTCTGTTCCATTATTTTTGTGTAGTTCTTTTGACAGCAAATTTGTTTATCAGCAAAGAGGTCTTGGACCAATTGAACAGAACACAATTCTTGTCCTGAATCCAAGTAATGCAAAACTGCTCCATTCCACAGGCAAAAGTCTGTAAGTTTCTTTTTTTTCACCTTTATTAACTGAACTAATATTTCTCTATACTTTGTGCCAAAGAGTCCCTAAACCCATTTTCATGTTGTTTATATTGCATTGTGCAATTGTCGCCTCTGAGTTTATGTAAGTAAATAAATGAATAAGTAATTTGTAACATCAACAACTAATAAAGATAATTTGCCATCTTTACCATCTCTGCTTTCTGGCAATTCACACAACTTCATCTACCAGCCAGTTCAACAGAAATGCAGAGCTCATGAATATTGTACTATGTCCTTATAGATGCCAAGGTAGCCTGAGAGAGAGATCAACTGAATTTCAGAGCTGAGACACCCATGTCAAGAAAGTTCTATCCTGTAGAGCTGTATTTTTCATTAATATTAAACATAGTTAGTTTGTACAGCATTTGTTGATCTGTAGACAGAAAGTGAAATCTTCACATCTGTATCATTTTCTTCCAGAAAAATGTTGTTAACTTGATTTTTCTATATTTGTTTCTTCTATATTTGTGCTTGCAGATTTTATTTACCACATGGTTTGAGTATAGATAAAAATGGTAACTACTGGGTCACTGATGTAGCTCTTCATCAGGTATGTTTGTGAAGCTTTTGTTCCAGGACCTTAATATTTTGCAAAAAAATGGTTTTGTTTTCCCAGAGATTTAACAAAAATTGCTTATCTGGCTTGTTAAGAATAACATTAATAATATGCCTGCAGAAATTCACCCCTGTGCTCTTCATGGAACATAGTCCCGTTGAATTATTTGCTACATGGACATAGAATGTAGAAATCATAGAATGGCCTGGTTTGAAGGGACCTTAAAGAGCATCTCATTCTAACACCCTGGCATGGACAAAGGATACCTTCCACTCAATCAGGCTGGCCAAAGCCCCATCCAGCCTGGACTTAAACACTTTCTGGGAGGGGACATCCACAGCCTCTCTGGGTAACCTGTTCCAGTGCCTCACCACCCTCACAGTAAAGAATTTTCTCATGTTATCTAGTCTAAATCTACTCTCTTTCAGTTTGAAGCCATTCTCCCTTTTCCCATCACTACACAGCCTTGTGAAAAGCCCCTCTCCAGGTCGCTTTAAGTACTGGAAGGAGCCCCTTTAGGTACCAGAAGGTGCTATAAGGTCTCCTTGAACCCTTCTCTTCTCCAGGCTGAACAGCCCTCACTCTCTCAGCCTTTCCTTACAAAAGAGCTGCTCCAACCCTCTGGCTGTCTTTGTAGCATCATCTGGACCTGCTCCTACAGATCCAAGTGCTTCTTACATTGGGTGCCCCAGAGCTGGATGCAGCACTTTGGGTGGGATCTCACCAGAGTGGAGTAGAGGGCAAGAATCACCTCCCTTGACCTGCTGCCCACACTGCTTTTGGTGCAGCTCAGGGCATAGTTGTCTTTCTGGGNCAAAGCCCCATCCAGCCTGGACTTAAACACTTTCTGGGAGGGGACATCCACAGCCTCTCTGGGTAACCTGTTCCAGTGCCTCACCACCCTCACAGTAAAGAATTTTCTCATGTTATCTAGTCTAAATCTACTCTCTTTCAGTTTGAAGCCATTCTCCCTTTTCCCATCACTACACATCCTTGTGAAAAGCCCCTCTCCAGGTCGCTTTAAGTACTGGAAGGAGCCCCTTTAGGTACCAGAAGGTGCTATAAGGTCTCCTTGAACCCTTCTCTTCTCCAGGCTGAACAGCCCTCACTCTCTCAGCCTTTCCTTACAAAAGAGCTGCTCCAACCCTCTGGCTGTCTTTGTAGCATCATCTGGACCTGCTCCTACAGATCCAAGTGCTTCTTACATTGGGTGCCCCAGAGCTGGATGCAGCACTTTGGGTGGGATCTCACCAGAGTGGAGTAGAGGGCAAGAATCACCTCCCTTGACCTGCTGCCCACACTGCTTTTGGTGCAGCTCAGGGCATAGTTGTCTTTCTGGGCATGTTGCTGGGTCATGTTGAGCTTCACAAGGTTCACATGGGCCACCCTCTCAAGCCTGTCAAGATCCCTCTGGATTTTTCTTTTTTTATCGATGCACTTGAATGTAGAATGTGAAAACAACTTGTTTGCTTTGTAATGACAAGAAATTCATGTTTTAAGCAGAAATTTTCTAGAATCAACACTGTTGACAAACTGGTAATAGATATCATAGTCAGTATGTTAAGATTATGCTTGGTATATAAATTTATAGGTATTTTTCCATAGGCAGTCTTCCCTCTTAGATTTCACCTTCCATAACTGAAACCTCTTCTCTTTTTCTGTTGACTGACAAAAAGGTTTTCAAACTGGGCCCAGAGAAGAAAGAACCATTACTGATCTTAGGAGTGGCTTTGCAACCAGGCAGTGACAAAAATCATTTCTGCCAACCAACTGATGTGGCCGTGGACCCGACCACTGGCAGCATTTATGTCTCTGATGGCTACTGCAACAGTCGAATCATTCAGTTCTCTCCTAATGGACTCTACCTGATGCAGTGGGGAGAAGGTACAGTCTCAGCTCTTGGTACTTTACTAGTGCTGCTCTTACCATAAACTCATCGTGAACCACAAGATGGCTGGTGGTACTATGAATTATTTTGATGGATTTCTGTTACTGAAATACCTTCCAAGCCTTACCTGAATTTCAGCTCTGACATTGCATTCAATTTCTCCCTTGGCTCTTCATACACCTCCTTGTAGTGGTTGTATATTTACTAAAACTAAAAGTGGGACTTTGTTGGCTTGCTTTCAGTATAAGTATTGGCATGTCCTATTTTATTAAGAAAATGTTCTGAGTTTCACAAAACCTAATTTTTTTCTTAAACATTTAATCAAATAATATAAGCCTTTATCATTTTTGCAAGATTTATGCCATGATTACATTTATGTTCAGTTTTATGAATAATTACATTTCTGCCTGACTCAGATTTATGTATCAGACATTAAAATATGCTGATTATTTTAGGGAAATAGCAAATTCATAAATTCAGGATTTACAAAGAAAGTACAATAAGCTACCATGATTTATCTACCTTAAACAGTAAAAGTGCTCAGAGAAGAAAGCAAGCTGACCTTAGTCTTTTCCTGTTGCTGTATTGCATTATTTGACATTCTGCTGTTTCTAAGCAAAACTGATAGTTTCAGTGCATACTTTAACACAAACCTGGATATTTTATATTGCAGAGACTTCCGTAGGCAGAGTCAGGCCTGGACAGTTTCATATCCCTCACAGCTTAGCCCTGATCCCTGACTTCAGACAGCTGTGTGTTGCAGACAGGGAAAATGGTCGGATTCAGTGCTTCAGATTAGAGACCGGGGAGTTCACCAGAGAGATAAAACACAAATCGTTTGGAAGAGAGTTGTTTGCAGTTTCATATGTTCCAGGTAATCTTTTTTCCTGTTCTCCAGATTTCAAGCATTTGCTTTGTGCCAGGATGTCAGAGTACCATGCTATTTCATGAAGAGTGCTGTCGTGTTATCTTAGGACAGATACTTACTCTTTTTCAAAAGAGACCTGATGCAATGGAAAATTTGAGAGCTACCTGTTTCCTACTTGTGGTTGAGGGAAGCTTGCATTAATCTCTGCTTCTGAGAAACGACTGATTAGAATGCCTTAATGTGATGTCAACAAGTAGATTATCTTATTGCTTCCTGGTGCCTGCACTGTCAATTAGTTAATAATAACATATTATTATTAATAATAACTTTTTAAAATATTCATTTCAAACTCCATTGAAGAGAGCAAAATTGAGATGTTGTAAACTACCAAGAAAGGTTTTGGGTTTCACAAAACAGAAGAACTGAAAGCAAACAGTTTGGAAAAGGTGTGGGTTTTAATATCACAGTTTGGTTAACAATAACTGTATTAACTTTTGGGATTAGACTTTTAATACCGATTCTAAAGGTAATGTAAATTTTAAGAACTGGATGAGGTATTTTGGCATGTCTGGCTCCTGACTCCTCCAGATTTAAGATCAAGGTTATCTCTTTTGCATCTGCCAAGAATGTAAAAAATTACTGTGCTGGATGAGATACTTGATACCTATAGCTCTGTCTCTGATGGTGGCAGTAAGAGAGGCATTTTAAAGAGGATGTCTAAGCCTGGCTGCATTTGTGGGCCATTCCTCTCCTACTCACCATGCAGCCACAAACCCTTTACTTAACAGCATTAGGAGGTAGCCTCTGATCTCTTCTTCATATTTTTCTGGAGTCCTAATGCCCATGAGTTTTCTTAATCCCATTTTGAACTGACTTGTACTGTCTGGCCTATTGGACCCCTGCAGTTCCAGGCTCCAGAAGTTCATTATCTGGTTTTTTGTTTGTTTTTTTTTAAATATAAAAAAGTGACCTAGTTTCATTGAGTGCTTCTCAATCCCAGTATTTTGGGAGTTGAATAACAGTTCCACACTCCCTGAATCTGGTGGCTCTTCATCTTGCTTTATCCTCTTCAAACCAAAGAACCCCAGCCACCTTACTGTCTCCCCAAAACCCATTTAATAGCTGCAGCCCTTTGAGTATTGTATAGCTGCCCTTCTCTTCTAGCATCTTTAGCTTCATTGGGACCTTCTTGGGATGCAGAGAGGAAAACAGCACTCAGTACTCAAGACGTGGGCATGCTGAGTTTTTGCACAGTGGCAAAACTGCCCCTCCACTCCTAATTCTCTTCCTTGTAATGCCAGACATTCTACTGAAATTTTGGCTGACACTGTATATGGAGCCAGAGATTTCAGAAATCTTTCAGTGATGGTTTGGAGATGTCTCTCGTGAGCTGTAGCTGCCAGTTCCAAGCTTAAACATCATGTAGGCATGACTTAAATTACTTTTTTTGCAGAAGCATCACTTCACATTTGTCTTTGCTGAAGCTCTTCTGCCATCTGTTTGACACTCACTTATTCTTACAAAAAGTCCTTCCGGACCTTCTCAGTGTCATCAAGCTTTCAGCTACTCTGCAGAATACAGTATCTTCCTCAGACTGGTAGATTTCATTGTTCAGGTCACTGAACCCCATTTTTCAGGTCACTGATGAAGACTGTTGAATGAAATTGTTTCTGACGCTGCTCCCTGCAAGATCGCACTATCCAAACTTCTCTGTCCTGAAGAGTTATAAGCTCTGCCCCTAAGCTCTGCTCTCTGCTTCCTGTTCATTAAATGGATCTTTCATTTAGCCCTGTGATAACTCACATTCATTAATAACCTCTGATGCACTGCCCTGACAGGGGTTTTCTGAAAATACAGCTATGTGTACAGAATCTGCTTTACCTGTGTGCTTTTTCTTCCTGTTCAGAGCTGAGGCACAGCCCTTAGAGAAGTTGTACCAACTTGTTTCTGACAGGCCACACTTACCCATGTCTTACTCTTTGTTTTGGATTCTACCATCTTACTGGGGATGGAAGCCAGAATTGTTAACATGTGTTACCAGGCACCCTTTTGAGTCCTTCTTGTGGACATTACTTCGGTATTTTGCTAGTCTTCTGGAGGAGTGACTGTTTTGCAGTGCTGGATTACTTAACTTGGCCTCAGATCTGTGATTTCACATTTGGCTTCCTTCTGAATTTGAGTAAACGCCATCTAAACCTGGTGAATTATTAACCTCCATCTTGTCTAACACTTTTGTGTATATCCTTCCAGCTGAGCTTGCTCCTCTGACCTCTTTGCTAGGAAAAAAAATTGAGTGTCAAAATCTTCCCAACGTGCCAAACAGAAAAGAACTGCCCAAACCATCTTCTTTGCCACAGGCCCCTAATCCTTGAGTCCCCCTTTCACACCTTTTCTTCTTGTGGTCCCACTGATTCCTTAGCTGACTTTCTGCTTTTGATGCATTGAAAGAACTTTCTCCTATCACATCAACCATCCTTAGCAAAGCACTCTTCGAATTATTTTTTTTAACACTTTCACACTCTTTTTACATTTAACCAATCTGTACAATTTTGCTTTGCTTATTCTTCTCATTTAGACTAAGTGTGCATCTCCTAAATGCCAAACTTTCAACTCTTACACCTCACTCAGCTTCCCTCTGGTAGTTTAGTTTCCTGTTGAGTTACTTTTCTGTCTCTCAGCCTCTCAGACAGCCTTTTTTTATCTAAACTATTGCAGTTCATCCTTGCTGCAGTTTGCTGTGTGTGAGTTCTTAAGACAAGTCTAATGTTGTTGCAGGTGATCTCCTCTTTGCAGTTAATGGAATGCCTTATCCTGGAGAGGCAGAACGAGTGCAAGGATTTGTGATGAACTTCTCTACTGGAGAAATAATTGATACTTTCATTCCACTTAGAAAGGTAGAGTATTACACAGAGTATAATATAATTGTATATTTGAGAATGTTGGTAACATCCTACTTTTCCAACTTTCATAAGACTACTGCAGGAAATAAGATGGTTTGTAATGTAAGGTATTCAAAAGGAATTCTTCGTAATACTAACTTAATAAAGACACTAGAATTTTGGGTCTTGGTTTCTACATGTGGTACTTATTTGAAGATGATACTACCCTCAGGATGATACCTGCAGATAATACCTTCAGGCAGGATAAGCCTACTTTATTGCTGCCAGACAGTTCTTAAAAGCTAATGTAAGAGAATAATGAAGGAATTGAAATACTCATATATTTACTTAGCTGCTTTTTTTTTTTGTCAAAAAAATAGAGCATATTCCTAAGCAGTAATAGTATGGAACTGTGTGATTACATCCCTACATCCCTTCTTTATAGAATACTAGTGTGGAAGTTAAGGCTACATGTCCTTCATAAAGTATTGTACATAAAAATTGTGGGGAGAGTTTTTACAGTTCTTACGTATGATCTTAGAATAAAGAAGGAATGTTAATATTCCCACACTCTTTATTTGCAGTCCACTTCTAAATTATATTAGTGAAAGTTATTTTTTCTGAGCATATAGCAAATATGTTGTGTTACATACAAACTCAAAAAAACCTAAATATGTGTGTTTCAATCCATGGGTCTTTATTTTTGAAAGTTTATATTTCACAGGATAAAATAGAATGCAATAATATGAATAGAAATATTATTAATATAATTATTTTTTTCAGCAATAATACATTGAATAATCTTGATATCATTACCCCTGTAGTAGGCGAACATTCAGTAGGAATGGAATCCCTCTCCTTTGACATAGGTTAGGCCTTCACACCAGCACCTGCTGCATTTTCTAGTCTAAGGAAGGATGAGTATGACCAGTCTCAAGTTACGGAGGCCTCATGAGTGTGCTCACACATAAGGGTGATCTGTGCCTGCTTGTCTTCACAGAGCTTTGAGATGCCACATGATATTGTTGCTTCAGAAGACAGAACTGTGTTCGTTGGGGATGTTCATGCCAGAACAGTGTGGAAGTTTGCATCCACAGAAAGTATGTTCTTTTGGTTCTTAATGACAGAACTTCATATTTTGTATCTCAGGGTCAGTACCACTTACCTGGTACCACTGGCCAAGACCCTGGTGGCTCAGTGGCAGTGATTTACTTACTTTACAAACTCTGCCTGCAGAAGTTGTGTGGTGCTGCTCAGTTTTCATTAAAAGACCATCCTTCAGCATTGCTGCATGCTCTGTCAAAGAAGAGTCCCGAGCACATGGGTTTGTTTGTCACAGAAAGAATATCAAAATGCATTTGCCTCATATGAGATCTATCCCTTGTCATGTCAGTACCTGCTTAAACAAAAGCGTTTTGGTAGTTTCAGTGTATCATTTACTGAGACTTCAACTATTTCCTTTGAGGTTGTTATATAGAAAACTCCAGGGGATGAAGTAAAGACAGAAGTCATCTTGAAATTTATTTTCATTTCATTGGGAGTACTTATCATTAGAAAATTAATCTAGTATAATTTGAAGTCCTATTTCCACACAGAGGAAACACTTGCCAGTTTTAATCTAGTAACCCCCAAGGCAAGCAGCCTGACTTAAGGGAGAGAGACCTGATTAGTCAGACATCAATTTAGTAGGATTCAAGAAGGGTTATATGTTTTACAGGAATAAAAATATAATCCACTGCTACATTATACGGGATAAAAAATGTATGAGAGAGATAAAGCCTTAGGCTTCAGAATGTTAGTCATCCAGTAAGTGTCTGCTGCTATAAATGACTAAGCTAGTTATTCCATATTTGTCTGTTTACAATTCATGGGTTTTCCTTTGGGGCATCTGGTATCAGCTGAACTTAATAACAGGAGACTCAACCAGATAAATTGTAATTCTGATTGGATGTGGTTTTTTCCACATCTCAGAAACTGAACAAGAACACTTCTAAGCTTTTATTCAAAGAAACATGAGAATAAAAAAATAGTTAAATTATTACAGGTTAGATAAGAGAAGTCCTTATATGTAATTTTCTTTTTAGTTTTTGCTGCAGTATAAAACTGCAGTAGCTAAGGAGCTCCTGATTCAACCGGCCTTTAATTCATTATGATTTTGATTATAATGGGCAGTTTTACTTTTGTGGGAATGCCTGAACTTTTAGACATACCCATAAAATCTCTCTGAATTGATGATTGCAAGCACTGTTCATGAATCAAGGTCTTTTTTTTTTCCATGGCTCGTGAGCTATTGAATGGTTTATATATTGACTCTCCTTGGTTGTTTACTGTAGGATTCTGCTGTACGTTTGAGAAAGCTAGCAGAAAAATGTCACTGAGTGTCCTTCTGAAATATCAGTTGTCCTGAAGAATGATTTTGTTTTACAGAAATGCAGCATCGGTCAGTTAAAAAGGCTGGTATTGAGGTACAGGAAATAAAAGGTTAGTCTGATTCATAATGGAAATGAAGGAACAAGCGTGTTCACATAGACTAGGGCTGCTTCTGCCAAGTTGGAGGGGGAAAATGCTAACTAGTTTGACTGTTTGGTTTCCATGAGTTGGCATAGGAGGCCCTGGAAAGAAGCTTGTAACAGTGCTACCTGGTAGATGCCATTTTACAGCCAATCTAAACATTGCATTTTCAGTGATGACAAGTGCTTCGCAGATACTAAGATAAAAATTTAACTAGTGGATTAATTCCACACCACCATCTGGTGTGGTCCAGATTGGCATCTCTGGCAGCTCCCTTAGATGCAAAAATAGCTCTGAAATATAAGTGTGATTGTTACTCCCCAGCACCCTCCCCCCTGCTCCACAACCTTCAGCCACCAAATAAAAGGGTTATTTGAAATGGCAATTTGTTTATCTTTCTGTATAGTCTTTTAGTACACAGCCTTGCCAGTCACAGCATATGGCAAGAAATACCATGTTTTTTCTATTTAGATTTGTTACGATAGATTTACCATCCCTTTTTAACTTTATCTGCATGAAAAGTGAAAAAGAAAAGGAAAAAAAAAAGGAAAAAAGACAACCATGTAGAAATAATATAAGGAAATAAAGAAATACAGAGATAAAAAATCAATTCGGGTAGATGTAAAGTAATTTCAGCCATTTGTATTCTGCTACATAGATCTTTTTTGTTGAAAAGGAAAAGTTAATTTCCCTGTCAGAAAACCAATACCAGGCTATGGTACTGTTAATAAAGGCCTTTATAAAATGTTCAAATGTTCTTAAGTGGTTTTCTTTGGTTAAATTCAGAGTAGTTGGCTTAAATTTTTGTAGTTTGCTTTAGCCATGTATATGCAGACAGAGGAAAGTACCAAAAGATCCCAAGTGCCAATTAAAAGCATATAAAGTAGAATAAGGAAGGCTAACATTATGAAACAATGAAATCCCTACAGCCAGAACTGTTGCCCTTTTATTTTATCTCTGTTGGTACGTCAGCCCTCCTGAAGCATTCAGAAGGGAAGTGTTGACGTTACAGCATGCTGTGTATCTAGGGATGTATTAATGCATTTTGGCTTTCTTTAGCTGACACTCCTAATGTCACAGAGAATAAATGCAATAGCATCACCAGGGTAAGAAAAAGTCTTTAAGTAACAATCTCCAAAACTGATTAGGGTGGGTAGAATGAAATTAACATCTTTGAACTCCACTGGAAGGAAATAGCCAATGGACTTTGTGTCACCCTCTGCTTAGTAATGGACAGGAGAGGCCTGCACTGACACAGCTTCCTGGTGGCAGACTGTTATTGGTGCTTGCACTGCTGTGACATGGGGGAAATGTGTGCAGAGCTGTAGCTTAGCCCATGATCGTAGAGGAAAATTTCCCTTGGCTATAACTCCTACTTGAACAGGCAGCATGTTTTCATTATATCGTTGTTATCCCTGTACTCATGATAACACTGATATTGTTGTCATTGTGTTAGTGTTGAGTGTAAACTGAAGCATTTGCTATTCTTTCAGAATAGAACGTTTTAATTTTGATGCAGAATCAAAACATTTGATTCAGAGTGTGTTCGTGATGCAGATGCTTGTTAAGACACGCTGTTCAGTCTGACTTTAAAATATACAGCTAGACAGTTTTCGTCATTAAAAATTATCACAAGGCATGTGATGCACACACAAAACAGCATAAAGGTTTTTCCTGAAATAGTTTTTCTCCTTGTAGGTGGAGAGTTAACAAATTAGTCAGGAATGACTGGATGCAGTTTTCAAAAACTCTCAAGATTTATGGAACCAAAGTTCTTCCATGAGATGTAACAGTTCTGGAAGTTTAACCCTTTGTCACAGTTTTATTAAAAAGAACTTTAAACTTTTCCTTTATGATAATACGGGGTATACTGGCTTTCTATATTTTTTGTGAAAGCATTATTATTAAAAGGAGATATTTAATTGGTAATACACCACACACCCATTTGCTAAAAAAGATATTTGGGGGAATTTCCTACATTTTAAATGACAGTTTTTAGGACAAAACTCTCTCTGACACCTCCTCTTTCCCCATTTGAGAAAAAGGGGAGGGAATCAGTCTCTCTGTCTTATATTTGGCATAATATCAGCAAGAGCCAAAAATGTACTTCCTTGTAACCCAGCACTTGAAGTATTCTAGCTTGTTCTTTCCTGTAACGCCCTGTTCTGTGTTGCTTGATGCTTGTGGATTACATACAGAAATTGTTTTCTTTTTAAAGAATCAGAAACAAGTGTAGGAGCCAGATTGAAAAACAAGCCAGAATCATCAGAGCCTCTAAAGAGTACGGATAAACAACACTTGGTCCAACAGGCCAGCAGCACTGGAGTTTCCTTTGTTCTTATTACAACTCTCCTAATTATCCCAGTTGTTGTCCTGCTGGCAATTTTAGTATTTATTCGGTGGAGGAAGACAACTGCCTATGGAGGTAACTGTGAGTAACTGTTCTAGAGAACAGGCTTTTATTATTCTGGTTCAAAACATCACTGGACACTGAGGGGTGAGGGTGTGAAGACAGAAGCTCCCTGTCCCTTTGCCCTCCTGAACAGCTGCAGTGGTGTTGCATGCAGACTTAGACTCACATGCCCACAGCACCTGCATCCTCCTGAGCCACCGCTTCTTCAGAACATGTATCAAGAACGTTAACTGGTGTCAAACCAAAAATTATATCTCAGAAACACACACACACACATGTGTGTATATATATATGTATATATATTCATGTTATATTGTCTAGAATACATAAATTTTAATACTCTCAGCATAGTTTGATTTTCTAGTGTGGGATCTTGAAACTGCTGAGAACAAAAGACTCCATGGGTATTACAGAGGTATAAACAAACTGCAAATAAATAACATGTACAAGAGATTATATATTATTGTTGTTCACTACTACCTAGTGCATTTTGTAAGACATGTTTCAATAGCGCACCTTCATCCATTGCTCCAAGAGCTTTGATTGGCATTTACAAGCTGTGTAAATTTGTTCTTAATTTGTACTGTATAATAACATTATTTTTCATAAATTGGCAGACTGTGATAGAAGTATTGTCACTACACTTGTTATTTTGTATCACAGAAGTGTTTTATCAAGATATTCTCATCCAGAGAAGAAAATACACATGGAATAGACACATAACACAGTTCTGCCACTGGTCAGGACCTACTATGACAGAGTAGGCAATTCAGCAATGATTCAGCAACCATACAGCTGTGCAACTGAATTGGATGCATTTTATTTGAAAATTTCAGCGTGCAGCTTCCTGACTCTTTGTATTCAAAGATATTTGGCATATCAAGTGTGCTAAATAGTATATCAAATATGGTAACACTCTAGACTCCTGCAGTACTGCCACTAATGGCTTCCTAGACCTGCTGATTGCTTTATTGAATGTCCGTGCTTTTTATCAGAAAATATAGATTATTATTTAATCATAGAATATTGTGGGGTTTAGCTTATTTTTGAAATTTACCTTATTTTTCAGCTGATGGGGAACACAAACTTGAATCAAGTTCAGGCAGAATTTTAGGCAGACTCAGAGGTAAGTGTAGTCACTGAAGATCTTTCAGTAACTGGAGGCTTTTTTTCTGTATTCATGTTGAATAACAGATTTGATGGAACTTAATCAGAGGAAGGACTGGGGGCAAAGATCAGGTGTTTTTTGGAAATGTCTTTTATGACACCTTTAATCTGCCATTATCTGCCCACTAAAGAGGATGTGTCACTATCAGTGGGAGAGCAGGAGCTATAATGAGGTATAGTGGACGTGGTGAATAAAATGAAGCACTTTGAGACTAAGGGCAAACAAGTGGGAACACCAGTAGTCTGTGTTTTAATGAAACTATGGATGCTGGACAAAGTAGTTTGAAACTTCTACTTCAAAGATGAATTTGCTTCTTCTTTCGTAATATCTATACTTAGCTTTTCTGGCTCATGTGCTGATCTTTAAAAATAATCTCTGGAAGGACACTTAAAATAACCACCACTGTACTGTTAAATTAGCAGATAGATTTTTATTCTGCTCACACAGTAAAGCAAACCTTGTGAAAAGCCTTTCCTTTCCACAGGGAAAGGCGGTGGTGGCATCAACCTTGGGAACTTCTTTGCAAGTCACAAAGGCTACAGCCGAAAAGGGTTTGACCGACTGAGCACTGAGGGGAGTGATCAAGAGAAAGATGAAGATGATGGCACAGATTCCGAGGAAGAGTGTTCAGCATCTCCAACCCCACCAGCACCTTCATCATCCTGAAACAGCCTTTGAGTTCTCCATTATACGATTCCACCCAGAATGTCAGATTCCTTTTCCCTTAAGCACGTTTAAGATTTTGTGTATTTAATTGTAAACTGTCCTGGTCTCTGTGGGGCTGTACACTGGTTCCTTTAATTTTTGTTTGCTTTTGGTTATGTTTTTCAAGTGGAGGAGTGTATGGAAGTTCCATATCAGTGCCGTTGGTTTTTATGTGAACATCTTAATAAAGAAAAGTCTTCTAATTGCAGGACTGATTTAAAGCAGTAGTATTTTATCATCAAATATGGGGATCTTGTAAATAAGTCTTACTATCTGCTTCATCAAAATATTTTCCCTTAATTATTCAGTTGCCAATTTCTGTTTTGTGCCTTTCCTCTTCAATGTCCTTAACCTGTTGCAGTACAGAGAAAATACAGTGCCACAAGAAAATGAAGCTGCTAAGTCTTCTTCTATTTTTTTAAAATCACTAGCATTATATTGCATTGAAGGAAAGAAAAAAGTCTCTATTTAATTTTTTTCTTCTTCCTAACTTGATGTGTTTCTGGAATGTCTTATTTTTAGATGGTATCACTGTTAGAACACTATTTTCAGAAGCTGAATGTAATTTGTGTAATAAAGTATTCGCAGAGCATTAGCTGTCGGAGTGTAATTGAAATTTTTGCTTTTTTTTGTATATAACTTTTGTAAAAGTTACACAGACCACTTATTACAGTAAAAATTTTAATGCCTTCTTCCAGCAGAGAAAAGAAAATGCTATTTTGTATGGAAGGTGGAAAAATATTTTGCTATGTCACAAGGGGTTTTTTGTTTTGTTTTGTTTTTTTTAAGACTAATAATCTACATACATGTACAAAGTCAAGCTTAAACATTTAAAGAGGAATTTTTCTTGTATAATAAACTGCAGGGTATTTGCTTAATAAAACATGGTCACAGCTAAGAGGAAACCTGTGTCTCAAATTAAATATGCAAATTAGCCAGGGTAGGGATCTAATAGTACCTGATTGGAAGTACTGATTTTCTTTTTTCCACACTTCCTTTTTCATTCCTACAATTCCCATAATGAACTGTATCTCATAGAAGAGGAGACTTACGGAAGTCCTGCTACATAATTACCCTGTCTGTGTGAGTCATCTGAAGTGTGAATCACTGTGTACGTCATCATGACTAATCAGTCTAGTTTGAGGAGCAGAGCATAATTAATGTCCCTTTAAAACCTCTGTTACGAGCAGAGTGTACACAGCTATAATTGCCACAGGGTTTTATGAAACAGTTCTCATTATCGTCATTGCAGGTGTTGTAATAGGCTACTGCTGGCACTGGAATTGAAAAATAGGCTTTAATTCCTTGAGGTGGTGGTTTTGGGGGGAATAAAGGTAATGATAGTGTAGGAAAAGGTAAGATTTCCTTCTCCAGCAAGATTTAATAAATTTTCTTTTTCTGGAGCAGAAAACAAAATCCTTGACGAGCTTTTTCTTGTCTCACATGCAGCTTAATCTCCAGGACAGCCTTCTGAAATGCTGGAGTACAGGCTCAGTTTCATGTGAAATGTATTTAGTGCATATTCTCGTTTCCTCTCCTGCTCATTTCTGTTTTCCTACTGTTGCAAGGAAAACAGCCTATTTCTTCCTCACTTTTGAAAGTAATGCAGTGTTATTTTTAGCTGTGGCCTTGATCCTCTTGCATGTGGATAAAAACAGATAAGGTGGTTGGGGAGAGCCCTCTGAAGCTGTCTGCAAAGGTGGCAGGTCACTAGCTTACAGAAAGTTTTCAGTGACAGCAATTAAGAAAGCTGTGGTGGCACTGCTATAACAGGCAGTGTGTACAGCATCAGTTCTAAAAGAGGCTTTTCTCAAAAGCAGTCAGGGTATATTATTCTAACATTTGGATAGCTCACATTATGTCCATCTGTTGTTGGGTGTTCTCTGTTTCCACAGTATTATTATTTAATCCATATCTCCAATTTTAAAAAATGCTTCATTGAGAGTGAAGCAGACAAGCACAGTTTAATTGCAAGTACAAGCTAAAACAGATCAATCGAGCATCAGTCATAATCTCAGCTCTCTGGAATTCTGATATTGGTCTCTACAATAATCCTGAGCTGCCTAAAGCAAAGCAGGTCAAGAGAGGGGATTCTGCCCCTCTGCTCTGCTCTGGTGAGACCTCACCTACCATTCTGCATCCAGCTCTGGGGTCCCCAGCACACGAAGGATGTGGAGCAAGTCCAGAGGAGGCCACAAAGACCATCAGAGGCTGAAGAACCTCTCTGTGAAGACAGGCTAAGAGAGCTGGAGTTGAGTCTAGAGAAGAGAAGGCTCCCCAAAGATCTCATTTTGGCCCTTTCGGTATTTAAAGTGGGCTTATAGGAAAGACAGAGACTTTGTACCAAGGGCTGTAGTGACAGGACAAGGGGTAATGGTTTTAAACTGAAAGATGGAGATTTAGATTGGATTTTAGGGAGGGTGATGAGGCACTGGAACAGGTTGCCCAGAGAAGCTGTGGATGCTCCATCCCTGAAAGTGTTCAAGGCCAGGCTGGATGGGGCTCTGAGAAACCTGGTATAATGGAAGGTTCCCTGTCCACAGCAGGGTCACTGTGTTAGGTGATGTTTAAGGCCCCTTCCAATTCAAGCCATTCTATTGTTTTTAATAGCTGCACTGACAGGCAACCAGCTACTTTCCAGCAGCAATCAAACTTCAGCACCTCGAATTACGTTCTCTAATTTCATATGGGTACAGTGGCAGGAAATCTGCACCTGCCTGGAGGCACGGAATGTTCTTTATCTCATATTAAAGCTGCATCTTATGAAAACAATGTACCAGAGACTTCAGACTGCAATAGAAAATTCATGTAGAAAGGAAGATACAAACTTTCTGAATCCTTGTTTTAATAAGGCAGCAGACCATCCTCCATCCTAGCGGGTTTTATGTGCTAATGTTATTTATTGTATTAAATGTGGAATACTGGTTATTCAGTCTAAACTAGTGGATTTAAGAGTGCACGGGCCTAATTTAGTTTGAGCAGTCGCCCCAGATAAGACTATGTTTTTTAATGAACAACATGTAATTGCACATTTTAAGATTTAAAAGACATAATACTAAATTCCATGTATTGTTGATTAATCTTTTCTTAAGCCTTTTTAAGATGTGAGAATCTTGGCTACTGACGGGACTGAATATTTTCATTAGAAGTAGGCTGATAAGTAGCTGAAGCACCTTTCCCTGTGGTTGTCCTGTATGAAGCATCTCCCTGTTTTAAGTGGACATAAGGGAAGTCCTTTGGAGGGATGGGAATGTGCCTGATATCCCCTGGCAGGCAATGTGAGGCAATTTTGGGCACCTTGCTGTGAACCAGCTGTAAGGGAGACCAGGCTGGGGCAACTGCAAAGTGCCATGAGGACAATGCATTGAACTGCAAGGCACACGTCACCTGAAGGTGTCCCGATTAAATGGAATTACGACCCCAATTAAGCAGCTGTCCTTGCCACCAAGTATCATTAGGTGTAAATTGATTGCTGGGGAAGCATCCTGATTAAGTAGTTTTCTAATCAAGCAGTGCACAGTAGAGTTAATGAGGATTTATAGATCAGTGTGGTAAATTGCAACAGCTTCCCACTTGCCAAAGCTAGATTTATTTATGTTTTGTTAGAACCTCTAGGTCACTGATGTCTGTCACGCTACAGAGGATTAGGATTAAGCCTGGGTCATGCTACAGAGAAGGGACTTTGCCTTGCCAAACACATGTGGGAACTTGTTTGAAAGACCATGTATGTTTGAGCAGTACAAGTTGAGGGGAGCAGACCACTGCTGAGCAATTCAGAAGCAACTTGATTATTTAATTGCACATTAGGACATACTTTAAAATTTGAAAGACTATGTTATGATGTCTCTGACAGTTTGTGTGGATTCATGTAATGTACCAGTAAAAAAAAAAACAACAACATCCAAATATCCAGATCAATTAAAATTTAGAGCTGAAAGTAGGCCACTGCATTTTCTATGTAAAACAGATGATAGTGAACTCTGCAGTTGTATCACCGTGATTTGCCTTAACCTGTTTTTTGTTATTTTGGTTTTTTTTTACTTCTTAAATGTGCAAATGTTTTTTCTCCATTGTGAACTCTCAAATTTTTTTAATAGAATTTACACTGTAACTGCTCTTTAAATTCCTCTCTAATACTGGTGAAAAATTCAGATTCATCTGTGCAGCTAAGCATTACTGGCAGAAGAAAAGAGGGGAGCTGGCAGTGTAGAGGATTTAAAATCTCCAGTGATAGCTACTTATCTAAGCAAAACCTGCAAATTTCTTGCTGTCTCTGGACATGGTGGCTGGGAAACCTAACAGGGCATTCAGCTGGCTTCGTTACACACATATTTGGAAAGGTGCAAGGGAGAGCTGCATGGCAATTTGGAAGCTGCATTAGGTTTTTCTAAATACTACAGGTTGTGAAGGCACTTTGCTGAACTGCTCCTTTCTTTAGGTCTGTTTCACCAGCATCCTTACTAATTAGTTACATATGAAGCACGACATCCTGTGAGCGAAGCTCTGTCTGATTTCATTGTACAACTTGTTAAAAAATACACAGATGATGGACAGGCAATCTTTTTCAAGGGCACTGTGAGAAAATACTGTTTTAAAGATGCAATGGAATAATTTTTTTCCTAGCAAATAGTCAGTGGTAACAGTTCAGCAAACTAAGGAAATTATTATTATTCATTACAGACTACATTTGTTTTTCTGAGACATATGAGAAATCTAAATCTTTTTTAATTAGAATGGAAGAACTTTGGCAGAATCGGTATAAAGCAGCAGCCATAAGAGGATAACGTTGGTGCTATTTACCATTTAGGTTTTAACCCTGCCCTGGCCACTGCAGTCCTCAGTGCTTTGGTACCCTCTCCCCCATGTCTGTTACTGCTTCCCTCAGCCATGGCACATCCTAAAACTGCTGCTTAAGAGAAAATTACTTGCACCGAGAAGGGCTGAATCCCACAATTCTGCCACGTTTCCTCGAGCTGGCTCTCAGGTGTGCCTAAGGAACTGGAGGCATGGCCTTTTCCCAGAGAGAATGAGAGGTCCTGCTCTCAGCAGATGAGTCCTGCAAGGTGCCCAGTTCTCAGGAAGCTGAAAAGCAGTCCTGAAAGTTTGCCACAGATGGGAGCTGTGGGATGAACCACCTGATGCACAAGCATCTCCTGAGGTCCCCGCAGGGACAGGCTGAGGCTGCCACCGTGTGACCGCCAGCAGGGAAAGCCAGGATTAATAAATCCCTGATGTCTCCCTGTGGAGTCCAACACACAGAATTTAAGACTCTGGGAAAAAAAAAAATAAAAATTAAGCTTGCCAGCATAATACCATGACTATGTGCCCTGCTCTCCTTTTCCTTGGTCTTTAATCTGCGGGAGGTGATGGATGATGTTTCTGACTAGGCAGACATTCAACATCAGTCTGCTGTGAAACCACATGTATTATTTACTGCATTGAAATTCTACACGAAATATAGAACTCATTTTCTTAAGGACTTTTCTATTGGTGCTTTCATCACTATGCCTGCCACTTGGTGAAAAGTAATGAGTTTGGGTTTTTTTCAGGTTGTCTGGAAACTGAGATGATGCTACTCACTCTGTACCGAGGGGGGAAGTGAGACATAGGGAGTTCAAAGGCATGAATTGTCAAAAATAATCAAGGAACTTTAAGCACTGAATTTGTGAAATCTGATTTATTCCCTTTTAACCCACTTAGATATCACTTTATATATTCAAGTGCTCGCCACCAGCCACAGCCCTGAATGCTGTGCTGATGAAAGTTTAGAGATTCTTGTCAAGCACCCAGAAAAGGACCACACGAGTAATGACTGGCACATGGAAATGTACAATTACAGAAAGTTGTGTCCAGGTGACCTGAAGATCACTGCACTGGGAGTCTGTGGCAGGGCAGCTCGGTCTGGCAGAGTGGGAATGCTGTGTTTCCAACACGCCCTTTTTACTGGCATACCTATTTCTCCTATCAGTGCATCAAGGTTGCTGCAGATCCTTTCATCTGTGTACAAGCTGAGAGGAGAGGGGAGAGCTGACTGGGGAATGCATCCCTCAGGATTAACTGCTCCTGCATCAAGTTTTAAAATTAAGTTACTGTCTGGTTACTTCTGTTTAGAAGAGCCTTCCCCCTCAAATTAAAGCTTTTTTTGTACACTGGTTTTCATTCCAAATTTCTACATAGTTTGATTACCAAGATGTAAACAGCTGGCCATCATATCTTCTAATATGTACAGAAGAGTGCAGTACGCATTTCCTGAAGACACTGCTAAATCTTGTGTAAATTTTAGCCTTCTAGCTTAAAGCAGTGTCTGATCCTGGGGACTTCTGACATGGCATTTCCCTCTGTTGAATTCACAGGTGAACAGCCATACTCCCAGGCCCACAGACAATGGCAGCTGCTTGACATGGCTTACTGATTGTTCACCACCTAATCTATACTTTGTGGGTTTTATTTTTAAGTAGCCAATTAAATTAAGTGAACATACCCATTTTCACTGCAGTCCCCCAAAAATTCCATTTGAAAGCACCAAGAGGGTTATTGTGCAGCGATTCTGATGCCAGGTCATTACAGTAATGATACCTGTTGCAGAAGGGCATTGACAAGATATCTTGCACCAAAGCAAATGAGCAAATGAGTAAAAGGCACGTATCTAGTTCTGAAAACTTGTATTTCCAGATTTGGTAACTGCTTGCTCTGAAAAGCATATCATGACTCACTGGTACCCTCCTGCAGGGAACATTCAGTTCCAGGGAGAAGGAGCAAAAAATTTTAAAATGCCTGCAGCTGAAAAGCAGGAACACCTTAACACAGAATGGGCAAATGGTAGGCAAAAGTTCCAAAGTATTCCAGCAAGAGGTGAAAAGTCTTCATTCCACAGTAAAATAGTCTTGAGCATTAGTACAGTTTTTTCACTAGGAGATGCTCTTTATAGTGTTTTTCATCAAGCTCTGAGATGGTAATTAGTGCTTTCTGGCATACCCAAAGGATAAATGATCACAGCTCTGTGCTGGGAGGTATGAGGGAATCTGCACTTTCATGTGTTTCTCCCTTCTACTCCTCCCCTCCAAACAACTTGCCAGGAGGGGGCACAAACAGAATTTCTGAGAGTTCTGTTATTAAATACCCTTTTGCTATTTTCCTATCTTAAATCAAACCTGCGTGCCTGGTAAAAAAAGAGCACAGAAGGACATTTGTGTGTTTATCTGAGCAGGTTAAAATGCAAACCAGGAGTGGGCAGGTCTCACCTCACTGCAGTCACAAACACACACTTCCCTGTGCCTGGGCCACCAGCCCCACCAGGCACTCTGTGCTGCTTGCAGTGTCTCACATTTCCTGGCAGGGTTTTTTTTTTCAGCTTCCATTGACTGTTTTTCATGTCAGTAACTTGAAATCCCTGTATATTATTTCAGTGAGCCTCCTACATGCAGACAATGTACACTGATGGGACTAATGCCTGCTTGTTGATGCAGTTGATCAAAAGCAGCAGGAAGCCTTGAACGATCAGCATTACATGGTACATTAAATGATTTTTTTTTTGTTTGCTCACTCCCATCTCTCTGCAGCATTTTCTTTCTCTTCAATGTAGCTTTAACAACACCAGAGCATTCATTTGAATTTTGAGTAAAGATCCTGTCATGATGCATAATCTTTTCTCACACAGCTGCATCCCATGATATCAGACATCCTGTACAGTAGGTATGAATTTCTGTGTGAGTAAAGTACCTAATCAGCCTTGAGGACCACTCTTATTACCAAAGGTTAACTGGAAACTCATAATAAATAATACTTTCCTCCACCTGTGTTACAAGTCACATGACATTCAGCAGCAGAGATAAGACACATTCAGAGAACAAGATAAGCAAATCCTCCACAGTATTGGATAGAAACAGCTGAATTTCTCAATTCAGTTTTCTGATAGTTTCCTTCTTCTTTGTGTCAGTCCCTATAAAAAGAACTGACTTGCACTTATCAGTTTTCCACATGAAAGAATTCCTGTTCAGCTGACTTTGAAATAGAGTCTTCTCAGCAGGAAGCCCAGACCAGTAACAACTTAAGTCAAGGAAATCAGAGAACAGGTTAATACCAATGCTTCACCCTTCCTAGCTCACTGTCAGTGGAAATCTCCAAACCTGCACAGGCTCAGTAAAAATGTAAATGTAATGGAAAGCCACATTTGTGAAAGTTTGTGGAAAAAGCACAAAGGAATACTGAATGCTCTTAAGATTTTTCTGCATGCCTGAAATATTAAACTTGCTCACCCTAGCAGAGTTTTGGTGACTGGGGAGCAGCTGAAGGCCTCCCTATTTCATGCACAGAACATTACATGTACTTTATTTCAGCAGCTTTATTGTTGTGTGTTAAACTAGAAATTAGAAGTTGTAGAAGACAGAGTTTGCAGCTTCCCAGAAAGAACAGAAAACTGTTGTGTAACAGGAAAGGAAGACATGAGCTTCTCTACAGTGGAGGCAAAACTTACACCAAGTTTCTTAGGTTATATTCATCCCACAATATGTCTGCACATCTGAAACAAGTCATCTAAGGATTAGTGAAACAGTTCATTACAGTGAAACGAGGCTTTTTGTCCTGAGAGGATAATAGTAAGGCATGGCCACACTGCCATTCTACCAGCAAAATATGAGTTCAAATACATGATGAAAACTTGTGCTTTTGCTAGGTTGTGTCTGTTTTTGGTAACACCGAATTTCCTCCTTAACGCCCATGCAAATTAACCAGTGGGCACCTGCAGCACTCTCATGTTCATCAAGTAGTAAAGTGGATTTGGCTAAGGAATTTGGAGCTATTACTTTTTTTTCAGTCTGCCACAGTAGTTCCAAACTGTTTGGCAACAAAATGTGATACAAGACTATGCTTAAGTATCCTCTATCTTTGTCTGAAGTGTCCAACAAGGTGAAGGCCAGTGCTCTGGCTTTGCTGTGCTTGATTCAATGCAATGATCTTCTCTCAGCTCAGACTCGAGTTTACCATCTGTTGAATCTTGGTCTTTGCAGGCTGCAGGTGAAATCTGTACAGCAGACATGACATCTCTTGTGTAGACATTTATTTCCCCTTCAGCAACAGAGTCTGCTTGGCTTGAATTATTGGATCTCTCAGATAAGCCAGTATAGTCGTGGTCAACAACTACTGCACCTTGTAGAAAGTAATGGTTGTCTGTAAAAGGAAAGCAGCCATTAGATCAGATCCTTCAAGTCATACTTCAAACATTAATGAGGTGTTAACTTTCTTTTTGAAACAACTTCCACAAGAGGAGAAGAATGTTTGAGTCACAGCCGACTGATAATGTGAATTTCCTAAATTCACCAAGCATCAAGTGTTGGTCATCTTATTACATTCACAAAATGCTTGCAAATACCCACATCAAGGGCTTTTCTTAGTTAGGTCAATGACTACTAATACCTTAAAGGAATGGATATGCAAATTTTTTCACCTTGTGCACTGTGCACAGAGAAATGTGGTTTCTCCAAGATCTTGCTGGGAAATCTTAATGCAACCCAACAGGCTTCTTTAAGCCATAAAAAGTAAGTAAAGAAAAAAGAAAAGAAAAAAAGAAGCCAAACTCTATCCCAGACAAAACCAGCGCAGTCACTTTAAATGTATCAGGTTCTGATAATACAAAGACAACTACTTTTTGTACAGTGACACAGTTTATCAAAGTTATTGCAGTAGCTGTATGTTATCTGCATGCTTGATATGCCTGTGACTCCCTCCTCATGCATCAGCAATTTAATGAGGAACTGGAAGGCACAGAGTGTTTGTCCAAGAAAAAGTAGCTGCCTGGAGACATGACATGAAATCAGTATCTTGGTCACGAAATCTTTAACTGACAATTGACACAAATATCAGCTTTTACATCAAATTCCAGAATTAGTTTCAGCTTTGCAAATCCCTCAGCTTTAAAAGGTGATGGAAGAACAGAGGGATCTCAATGTAAGTTACATATTTTCAAGAACCAAAGCTTAACTGATAGGGTGAGAATTCTTCTGCTTTTCAAGAACCCTGATGTGAAAAGCAGCTTGTTCTGTGACAGAAGTCTTCTGAACACTGAGTAGTTATTTTCCTCCAAATGCCTGTGGTGACTCAAAGGCAGCATGAACAGAAAAGAAACAGCTGCCACTGTTTGATTAACATGGGCAGCCCTGCAAAAGGACACGCTGAATGTTTAACACCAAGAGTGGCAGGTGCTTACCCAAATCTTTGGGAATGCCTAGCTGTCCTATTGCAAGAGGAGGAGAATTTTATTTGCTCTGGTAAGAGAAACATATTTACATCTTGAGTAGCACAATTTAAAATGAAGTACTCAAAAGTAAGTTCTCTGATGTAGCCTTTCTACATTAAGGCTTTAGAGGACACGCTGGTGTTGGGGGGAAAAAAAAAAAGTCCAAACATGTACCACCGGCACTAGTCAGGCTAAACAAAAACAAACAAACAAACAAAAAACAACCAAACAAAAAAACAATGTCATTTCTGTCTAGACCAAAAGAGAAACAGAGTCAGAAAATGCTCCTTGAACACAGTTCAGCATGTTTTCACCAGCCAGGATGAATGGAGCCAGAGCAGAGATTAGAAGCAACTTTAATTGAGGCTATTTTTAAAAAGACTTCAGACATGATTCGTTAGCTCTGTTCCATGCTCTGCATAGGTTTGACGTCACTCACACTCACTATGCTTCCTTCTGGAAACTAGTTATTACATTATTATGCACAGTTAATTTAATTTCCACTGGTGAGCGAATGATACTTTTTGATTCTCATAGCCTAACACCGTGATGTGGCAGAGAAGTTAAAAAAATAAAATACCCAACCTTTTTTACATACATAAAAATATAAATTAAAAAAATAATTACATATATATACACAAACCTTTTTCACTGGATCCTCTTATATATGGCTTGAGGTGAGACATTTTGATGGGCCTTTTCAACCTCGATCCTGTGGCATCTCTTAATATTGCACAGCCATTATCTGTGATATAATCTATAATGCAAGGACCAACCCATTCCGACTGGAAACGACCATCTTTCCACCAGTTTTTCCTCTGCCTGAGGACTTCATGACCAACTTTAAGTTGAAGGGTATTTAATTGCTTTGGCTTCCTTTTGACTGTGATTTTGTTTCTGATTTTTTGTTCATCTGAAGTGTTTTTCTCCACCTGCAGAAAGGACACATATAAATCATATTTTCTTTTCTCCAAAAGGAATCATGCATTTTCATAGCATTGGTTAATAGTGCATAAACATAACATTGACTTGTTTTGGATGTGTACAGTTCATAATCCTGAAGGGCTGAAGAGTTATGAAGAAATTGGTTTTATCTTCATAAATCAGCAGTCCACAAGCAACAGTTTTCAGGTTCTGTAGATACACAGCCCTCTAAGTCAGAAGTAGTAAACTTTTGGCAACAGGTCTCTTTTAAGGTTACTCTTTCCAAGTATATATGAGATTTGTTATACTGAAATATAGGGATCACGAAGGAAGGAAAAAAAATTAAAAACCACTGCAAAAACCCCCACATTGCTTTAAAAGGTCATTTATACTTTATGCTTCAAGCCTTTCCATCTTTTTTATCTTCAGTCTTCCTATTAGTAAAATTTGAGTACATAACATTTACCTGGCAGTCTGAGGCTTTCTCCTCACCCAATGCTTGACTGACTTTTTTAGTTGCTTCAAATATTTTGGCAAACATACTGTATTCTCCTTCCACACATATATTCATTGGCTCAACAATATATGGGTTACGATTAAACATTTGGAAATATGGGGTGTTTTGATCTGGCTCCTATTTAAATGGGGACCAAAAGTAAGCAAATTTAGCATACAGCTTTGCAGACATTTTGGGGGGACTTCAGTCAAAAGAGGAAGAACCTTCACATACCAAATTAGTCAAATTGAAAGCATAGGCAATAGCAGACAAATGTTCATCCCAATCATTTGGGTGGTCAATGCAATACTTGTTAAGGAAAGTTTTGATTGTCTTGGACATTCTTTCATTTACATCATCTATCTGAGGGCAAGACAATACAACTTGCTTCATTCCAAACAGTGCAAACAGTTCTTCATTTATCTTCAAAGGAAAAAAAACACAGTTAGTGAATGTTTCCCCTCTTCTTTATCCCATTTCAAGTAAACAGTTTTCCACCTCTCTTGTTGGTTTTCCACCTCTTGTTGGTATGATGGTGACTGAGTAGTGTCTTACATACATATTGGAACCAAACACTCCAGGGTTGTGAATGAGAGATAAAGGAGTAAGTGTGGCTTAGGAACCAGTAATTGATGGTTTCTAACCACAGTTCTGCATCAACTCGATCTGTCATTTCCTCTGTATCACAGTCTGATCATTTTACCATCTCCAAGAGGATTAAAATGTGCTAAGTTCTCCACAATCACTGTAGGCCAGTGTCAAAACCACCCTTAGCTACTGCTATACTGGACAATTTGCATGAATGAAATACAGCACACTGGCATGTAAAAGCTTATGCTAGCTCAAAGGAGTGACAAAACCTGACTGTGACTGCCAGGAAATAATTTTGCTTTGTTCTTTCTCCAAAAAATAAAGCCCTGGAAAATGCTGCATAATGTTACAATTGTAAATAACTGGTTTGTCATTTTCCCTATGTGCTAACTTCTTTTTTAAATTTTTCAGTTAAAGAAAATAATAAAGTCCTTCTCAAGAATGGTCTAAAATTCAAATCTAACATAGAGGAAAACTTATTTTCTCTTGGGAAATAAAGATTAACCAGCCATGTAAATATTTACCTGATAAACAAGCTCCTTCCCTTGATCAATAGGCATTTTTTGAGGTGGCCCATATAAGAAAAACACGTTTATGATTGCCTTAGCAATTTCAGCTGCTGAAGTGTCATGCAGTGGTAAAATAACAGTCCATCTTGTAAACAAATCTGTCATAATTATGATGTATTTGTGACTTCTGTTGGTAACAGTAAAAGGTCCCACTAGCTCTATAGTGACTGCTGTCCATGGGTCCTCTGCTTTGATAGGGTGTCTTTTGGGCACAGTGGTGTTTGTGTTCTTTGCCACTTGGCAGTGCTGGCAAGCGTATACCTAGAGAAAACATCAGGGAAGACGCTATCAATAAAAACCAAAGGTGAAGGTTCAAGACAATCATTAGAATCACAGATGTCCATGATTCCTCTGCAAATCAGTCAGGCAAGGCAAAGCAAAACAAATTCATTTGATGACCTTTCCCACAATGTTTTACCCTTAGATTTTTCAACCCCAGCATAAAAACCAAAATGAAACCAAACAATAGTGAAGGCCAGGAGAAGGACATGTGTGGGAAGTCGTAGCTGAACTCTCTCCATCCTGAAAGCACTGTGCACTTTCAAGTCCACAATATAAATTTTAAAATCCATCACCATCTGTAAATACTAAAGGAAGCAAGAAGCAGCTGGAATTGAGAGAAAATCCCAGTCATTCTGGTTTTGGTTCTTCTACATATGCTGCAGCTGAAAAAAACTGACATATACATAATCTTCCCTGCATAACATGGATCAGCTTTATCTACATGATAAAGTGCCCCTTTGCTCAATCTGAGCTGAAGGCACAGACCCATTATCAGTTCATGTTACAGTTGCACATGAACCCAAAGTATCCAGGTGATGCCACAAGGTGACAACAACAGCAATTTGGCCTTAAAGGACATTTACATGCAGTTCCCTGAAGGATTGAACCCTGCCAGGGGATCCTGTTCATGTATCTTTGGATGAAGGAGAAGAAGGAACTTTCCCAAGCAGTGATTTGTTTAACTGTTTCCTGAACACACCTAATTGCAAGGCAGAGACACCATTTTCATGGTCTTATCTGCTTAGCAGCTACTCCGGCCCCAAACCCTAGGGATGGGACATAGCATCCTAACAAAGATATGCCAGAGTCCTTGCCAGAGAAGCAAACCACCCTCCAAGGGATCTGTCTTGCCTGCTGAAAGGCATTGTGGCTCCCGAGCACCATGCACAGCAGTGTGAAACCCACATGGTCAGTAATAAAGGGGTAAAAAGTAAACACCACACACTGCCAAGATGACCATGTGCAGTGTGACTGTGAGCTCATGGTGAAGCAGTCCATGTACTTGCTGTACCAGAGCCACAGGACTACAAAATGTCACTGAAAGACCACATAAAAAATGATCCCATAGCTATGAGACCATACCCATTGCTTGACATCATTTGTTACAGAGGTCCAGTAGTAATTGGACTCCACCAAAGTCAGTGTCCTTGATATGCCATGATGAGCACCAGCAGTATTTTTGTGGCATTTCTCGAGCACCTTTTTCTTCTCTTCATCTGAAAAAATCACCAGGCGCATTTGTTTTCTGTCTTTTCCAATATAGAACAATTTATTTTCTGAAAGAAGAAAAGTACCATCAAATTACATGCAAATGCTTTGTCTTTCATTTAGTTTACTAAACTCCTGGGCACGACTCAGAACAGATTTGATTACAATAACTTCAATTCACTTCAGCGAAAATGCAGCTTTTTGTTTACAAACACTTTAATTATGTCTTCTGAAGAGGCATTAGTTCATCTCTGTTCATCAACGTGGACATGAAGAGTTACAAAGGCAGGTCAGAATGCAAACAACAATCCCACAGGAAGTCTGGCTGAAATACAAGGGTGGAAAGGGGAGGTAGGAGTGTTGAGACTTTGTTGTTTGAGAAGTTGTTGTATGCCTGCCAGCAATCAGACACTGCAAGTCACAGCTTTAACTCCTCCCTGCCTTCCTTCTACATAGAACTGGCAGGTTTGATGGGACTGAGAGAAAACAGCACACCACAAAGGCACTCATATCTCCTCACAGGGCCTCCATAAAGCTGGATAGGGCATGGAGCCTCTTAGGAGATGGATGGCAAAGTAGTCCTTGCACTTTTGCTCAGCCATACACAGCATGCTTCAGACAAGTGGGGCATTCCTTGTCTACAGTCGCAGATCTGGATTTCCCTTTCTGTAATCCTTTGAATTAAGGATTGCAATGGCTACACATTTCTGCAGTACGTAGAAAAAGGTTTGGCTCTTAGACAGAGACATAAATCCCTCCTGGGATGGACTGAGACAGATCGACCTTACATTTCTATAAACATCCTGTTACACATTAACCAGGGACATGCAGAGCATTTGTTTCATAGAGAACATATAATAAAAACAGAGAATGTTACAGAGCAAGACTCCACTTTTTTTTTTTTTCTTCTTACCAGCAAATCTTCACCTAAGGAACTATTTTCAGAGTAATCTGAGAGAAAATTTTTACCTTTGAAAACGAATTTTTTGGCTGCTCTCCTGATTCCACTTCTTTCACTTGATAATGTTGTGGGATGATACTCCCCTGTTCGCTTGTAGTATGCAATCTGCTTCAGGTGGAGCCTACCACTTTTACCACTACGGACCATTGCCAATCTGAACAAAATGCACAGAACTTATTAGATGAAGCCACTGCCAGAGGAGCACATCTTCAGTTTTCACTGATTTCTTTGTAGCTCAGAGGCATCCTGGCAATGTAGCCCCTAAGAGGATACACCATTCACTGCATTGCCCTTGATACCCCCATGTTTTCAGCTTAAGCAGTAAGGATCACTGCTTGAAACACTGATTTTGTTCTAAGTAGAGCTGTTTTTGTCAAACTATATTATTAAATTTCCACACAAGGGGGACTTCTACTAGTTCATGGGACAGGGGAGGGAAATAGGACCACAGGTAAGGAAACAGTTCTCATTCTTAAACATTTGGATAGCCCTCAAATGCTGGTGTCTGGGGATTGGATGTGTCCAAAAATCCACCTTAGCTGAAAAAACCCACATAGGAAAACAAGAAAAAACCCCAACTTTCCAAACAGAAACTGACAGAAATGTATTTTGTTCACTAACTCATCTGACAATCAGATTCTGAAGTTCCAAATCAGATACTGCATGCAAGGTAACAATTCATACCTTGACACAAGCTCACTTCCCTGATCAGATTAATAAGCTGAAATGTCATTAGTAAAATGGGTCATTGATACACTGAAAGTTTGGGTTTAGCAAGAGTAGCATCAAAACAATTAGCTAATAATGAAAACCAAAAATACAGGCAGGCTCTAGTATTATTCATGCAGGATCTACATGATTTCAGTGATGTTTTTTATTTTTTTTTACAAATCTGCTCCAGCAGCAACAAACATGTGCATGAACCTGCAGTTTGATCCTGCTATCATCAGTGTTTGCAGGAGCAGGACTAGGCTTGGGGTCTGCAATGTCATTATTTCATAGTGAATGCTGTTTATCCACAGCATTAAGCAAATTCTTTATCCTCCCAGTGTCCCAATGTCAGACTGTTACACCACACAGTCTGCTAAAAAGAGTAATTAGTTTGTCTACAATACCTGCTAAGTGGCAAGGGAAGTGACAGTATCCAGTCCCTCTGGAATGCACGTGATCTCACTGTGCAGTGATGCTCTTTGAAAGCCAAATGTGTAAGACAAGATGTCTACTGTTCAATTTATAGACTCACCTACCTTTTCTATGCTGGCGGTGGGAAGAAGGCAAAGAGCTATTAAGAGTGTTTATGACTGCTTTTATTTACCCCATTCCTCCCAGAAAATAACATGCTGTATGTTATTTACAGGATAACATATTCTGCATATACAGCTGGGCTAAGCACTGCCGTGTTATCAATGGCAAGTGCATCCCAGGAACTTCAGGTTCCAAATGTGACAAGACCTTTGCCTCACTGAATAATTCACTTTGTACAATCTAGAGCTGGCTTTCAAAACCAGCCAAGTCTGTTTTCATGGAACATTAAAGTAAAACTTTAATACCTGAGAGAACCAGCAGAGATGCACTTTTTGCCACCACGATCCCACCTGTGAGGAAAGAGTGTGTTTCAGGACAGGGAAGAGGAGGCAGAACACAGCAGTTTCCTGAAAATTTACATCTGACAGCACAAGCCAAACCAACCCACTGGGTTGGTAAATTGGATAACTAACAGCAGAAAGGAAGGTGAAGCTGCCACAAAATAAATTCATGTTTCTGTTGTTTCAAAGAAGTCAATTAACTGGTATTTCTGAAGGTGAAAGAGCACTGTTGAAGGGCAATTAAAATATCCCAGCTGTCAAGGGTAAGCATTCAGGTTTCATTCAGGGCTTTCCTGAAGGCCAATCCTGCACTTAAATTACCAGTGCACAGTATCAAGTCAAAACTAGCCAGGTATGATCTGTCACTTAACCACAGACTGGTTTGGCTTGACACAGACTTTCAAACCTGTCAAGAAAAGATGTAACAGAACAACCATTATTCTTCCTGTACTTTTGAAGCTCTTGCCCAAGACTGTGAACATTCTCCATTTAGTACAAAGTTACCGATTTTAACATCAAGATACATCTGAGCTAGACCAGGGCAGATACTTCAGCTGAACATAAACCCCATCCTCGTTCCTGCAATTGTAGTTTCTGCTATCAGAGTTTGGAAGAGCTTAGGGAAGACAATGAGGAAAGAAATGCATTATGTAGCATCCATATTCATTAATTTAATAGGATCCTGATCCAGCAAACTCTCAAGTGCTTCAACAGGATTGCTGCCTAAGAGGACAACATTATATGAGCTTCCTTCATGGATGTTTAGTTTCTTGTTTCCCTACTAACCTTCCCCCACAATACCTAGTTTACTTTGTAAGGCCCAGTCTTGTAAACAAACAAACAGACAAAACAACCCTGAAGACAGGGAACTATAAACCCTTCTGGGTTTGTTACCTATTCAGATAATTCTTATGCTGTGTCTACCAATTCTCATAATGCATCCGGAGGTCTGAAAACCAAAGACGTAGGATCAGCAATCAGTTCTCAGCACCTCTGAAGCCAGAAAGGGATTTAAAGCCTTTATGGTCAAGGGATGCATTTTGGCAAAGAGAATGAAAAGCCCGAATAACCACGGTGTTAACTTTTTGGTGTCTTGGCCAAAACAGCCACACTCACCTATTTGACCCTTCAATGCTCATTATTTTGTGGCACACAACCACAGTCCTGGCTGCAAAACTGTTCTTTTAGTCCAGCTTTTGACTGATTCCCCTCCCTCTGCCTGCAGCTCCGGCCAGGGATGGGAATTCCCCATGGATTCTGGACCCGCAGGATGGGTCGGGCCGGCAGGGACCCCAAACACCGCTCCAGCGCCCTGGGACACCTCCCACCCCCCCAGGCTGCTCAGGCCCCACATCGAGCCAAGCCCCGGACACTCCCAGGGATCCAGGAGCATCCACAGCTTCTCCAGGGAATCCGTGCCAGGGCCTCAGGGAAGGATTCCTTCCTCATATCTCATCTACACCTCTGTTCAGGCAGGCTGTCCTCCAGCCCGTGCGAGCCTGCCCGAGCGCTGGGTTGCCTGAGGGGCCGGGCGGGCCTGACGGCAGCGCGGAATTCCGGGACGCGATTCCCGCCGGCAATGCGGCGGCGGCGGGACTACACTT
>VWZF01003939.1:235924-287365 GCA_013396755.1 Sclerurus mexicanus | reverse complement strand
CACAGGGTGGGCACAGCTTCCCTCCCTCCCCCACATCCCCCCGTGTCCCTCGGCATCGCCGGGAGCCCCCGGGCTCTGGGAGCGGCCCTTTGTGTCCCGGGCTGAGAGGGGTCAGGGCCTCCCGAAAAATGGTTAAATTCCATCCAGGAGCGGCTGGGGGCAAGGGAGCTGCCTGCGATAATAAGCCCCAAAGCTGAGGATTGATTGATTGATTGGTTGATTGATTGCATGCTGTGACTGGAATTGATCACTAGAAAATAACCTGCCAGGAGCAGGGGTGGGAGGAATGCCCGGGGTGTGAGGCCCGGGCAGGGCTCCTCTTTGTTCCTGGGGTGCCTTCCTGAACCTGGGAACCTCAGTGAGTATTCCTGATCCTGGGAGACGCTGGGCCTTTGGCACTGCTGTTGTAGCCGGCCCTGGTCAGCCACAGTGTCACAGCCACTGCGAGGAAGTGGTTTCCTTTGTCATCCAAACCATTTCTATCTCGTGTACCCTTCAAAGTTGTTTGTTACAGAGTTTCTGCATTGTGTTGTGTCTTTCTTTCTAAGACCTGTCTCCCCTTATCTATTTAACTAGCTTTGCTTTCATCTTTTTTGCTTCCCTTCTGCATCATCTCTCTAGTAACGAGCCAATTTTATTTTTTTTTTATTTTTCCCTGCAGTATCAGAATTCCCATTGAATCCATCTTTGTCTTGGTGAACAAATTTTGATTCAACCAGTAGCAAAACTATTCCTGCTATGTAAAATTTTTTGAGGCACACAGTGAAATTATATGCCTTTTACACTTCACTGTGTGAGAAATATGAATTTTATACTGGTTGGCTTGCCTTGGTTGTCTGGTTCTTTCTGTGGAAGAAAGTTTCTTCCTTCTGGGAGTTGTGGGTAGAACAGATCAGGCCTCCAGAGTCTGAGCCCAGTGAACTTTGGGACAGATCTTTTTTTTTTTTTGCAAAACCTCTCATGTCTACAAAGTTGCAGTAGAGCTCTCTGTGAGAATGTGGAGAAGCTGTTTTGACATCTTTGAGTGGGGATCTGTAGAAGTTTGGAAGCCAGCCTTTCCTGAAACATTCAAACTTGCCACAGATTTTAATGCCTTTATGTGATGTGTTTGACAGGGTTTGATTTAGAAATGAGCTTGGAGGTTAATGGGTGTGAAGGTTATCTGTTCTGTGACTGTGCAGGAGACACTTCTAACACATGCCAGATGTCAGTTTGTAGTAGTTTGCCAGTTTGAAAAATTAAAAATACTCTCTATCTTGAAGGTAAGAGTGATATTTGCCAGACAGATTTTTCTCACATGGCACGGTACAGCTTCTCAGTTTTCTGTCCCCTGAGCTACTGTAATATGGAGGGTCAGACTGAAGTCGTACTTTGGACACAGACATTTAGGTGGCAAAGTTTTTGGAAAGCAGTTAAGGTCCTCAGGAGAAGATTTAGGCAGCTGTACCTGGCACAGGTTGCCCAAAGAAGTTGTGGATGCCCCATCCCTGGAAGTGTTCAAGGCCAGGCTGGATGGGGCTCTGAGCAACCTGGTCTAGTGGAAGGTTCCTTACCCACAGCATGGAAGTTGGAATGAGAAGATGTTTGAGGTCCCTTCCAACCCAAACCATTCTATGATTGTTTACTAAGCAGTGACGCTTTTCTCATATACAAATTCATTTGTTCATAAAGAGCCACTTGAGCACTGAATGTGATCTGTGTAAAAAGGGGCTCCAGCCTGGAACAGCATTCCTGTCCATGTTTCCTCACCATGGGCTGCTCCAGTGCAGGGTTCCCCATGGGCTGCAGGTGGATCTCTGCTCCACTGTGGACCTCTGTGGGCTGCAGAGCACATCCTGCTTCCCAGTGATCTTCTCCATAGGCTGCAGAGGAGTGTCTGGTGCCTAGAGTACCTCCTCCCTCTCCTTCCTCAAGGATTCTGATGTATGCGGGGTTGTGTCTCTCAGTTACTCTCACCCCTCTCTCTCTGCTGCTGTGCAGTGTTTTTTACCCTTTAATGTGTTACAGCAGAGACACCTCTGGTGCGGCTGACGGGCTCAGCTTTGGGCAGCAGCAGATCCATCCTGGAGCTGACTGAAACTGGCTCTGTTTTGCACAGGGGCAGCTTCTCTTCTCACAGAAGCCACCCCTGCAGCTCATTACCAAAGTCTTACTGGGTAAATCCAGTGCAGGCACTTACCTCTCAAGGAAGGCTCATGGTTCCTCGGCATTCTTAAGAATGTTTCTTCAGGTGTCATTACAGTGAAACTGAAAGGTGGGTCGTCTCTTTTAGAATGGGAACTGCTGGAATTTTTCTGGTGGAGTAATGCATAAACCGCTACAGTGCTTTTGGAGCACTGTAAAAATATTTGCAGTGTTCCTGCAGACAGAATTTAACAAGTTCACAGCTGTCATTGGCATAGATTATGGTTCTTCATCTGGCAGGCTGAGAGCTGTGCTTGGCTTGTAGGCAGAAACCAGTTGTCTGGCTAAAAGCAAGAAATAAAAGCTACTTTTCATCTTCTGGGAGATTCTTCATGATAAGGGAAGAGGTTAGCATATTGTGAAAACTTGAGCTTGATGTTTGTTTGGTGCAAGGTCGTAGCAGGTGACTTAGTTGTTGTATTGCTGTGTGATGTAGACTTTATAATGTATCTTTTTCCTTTGTTATCTCTTTTTAGCCTGTTTCTTGTCTCTTCTGTTATATATCAGTGCAGTTTCTTGCTTGCTGTTACTGAGCAGAGCTGAGTTACAGAAGGTGGTGATAAACTTCTTGAGGCTGTTGAAGGTCATATTTGATAAAGACAGCTGAAGGCTTTTCTCAGTTTCCTGTTGTATATCTGGACCTTATAAATTCCAGTAATTATTGGAAACCTTTATATCCCTTTGTGTTTTCTGTGATTATTGTCTAATTTGTTTGTTTGTGGTTTTTTTGTTGGGGTTTGGGTTGTTTGGGAATTTGTTGTTATTGTGCAAAAGTATTATCGGCCTCTAACTGTAACATTCTTTGTTGTTGACGTATATTGGGATAGAACTGCTCAACATATTTTTTTAGGTATGATCTATCTCAGTAATGGGCTGACAGCTGTCACTCCGCTTCTCACAGGATGTGTGGTAGGAAAGAACAACATCTATGTGTAAATGCTAATTGTTTTATTGTGGACTGTATGACGCAGCAGACATTTTAAACTATCTTTACTTTTAAATTGGAGAGAATATGTATATTTTGCTGTATAAAGTGCAGCAATAAACAAGTCAGGTCTGGTTTGCTCACAGTGTTGTCTTCAGCAGCATCTGTGCCTTGGCATCCTTTCCCTCCTTTTCTGCCTTTTGGCTGTCCTGTCTCCTCTCTCTTCCTGGTCATCTGTCAGATCTAAAGAAATGCTATTCTTATATCTTGCTCTTGTTAGTGGTTCTAAAGTCTCATATTTAAGTTTGATGTATTACCACGTTTCCCTGAGTCATCTCTAGAAAAGTGTTACACATCCATGGGGAGCGCTTGGGATTGCAGTCGATGCTGTCAGCTGTGACTCTACTGGTTCTTTCTTCTCCCTGTCTCCTCTCTGCTTCCCCCTTGCCCTGTCACTCGCTTTCTACTTCACCAGCAGCCCATCAAACCTGGCTGTCTTTGGTGGCTTGTTACACCATAAATCATGTTGCAGAATTGGAATTTTAAAATGAGTGAAATGCCTCAGCAGGAGTGAGGCAAACACTCTTGCTGTTAAATACATTAATGAAAATGTTAGCTGTAATGGTTCTAGCAGGAAGATGTTGAAAACTTTTTTTCAACTCACTTGAGACTACCTGAAAAATTGCTATTAACATTATTTGGGTTTTAATGGCTTAATTTAAATTAGAGAAAGCTGGTAAGAGATGCAGTTGGAATGTGCCTACAGAGATAAAAACTGAAACTTTAAAAGGAGCAATATGGGGATAAGGTGCAGGGGAGTGGTCTGTTTTCTTAACTCTTACATGTATCTGCAGAATCGTGTAACAGATGAGCAACACTTACGATTCTTGCACTGTTACCTGCTTGTTAAATTCCACAATGTAAATGTGACTAAGTGTTTCGTAGTTTTTATGATATAATGGCATTTTTAAAAGTTGTTTTCCTGAGTGGTTGGTGACTTAGAAATGTTTTATAGCTATGTAATGTATGATGTCTTGTTTTTTTTTCCTTGAAATAACAGATGAGAAGCATTTTTATTCTAGTTTTGTTCCCTTACTTTCCATTAGTGTGCAGTAGAGGCAGTATGTGCTTTTTCTTCTGATAGCTGTAGAGACACAGAAGAAAACCTTGCGAAATGCTTCTATTTGTACAGGAGTTGTAGGTATTTTTATTAGTATTCAAAGCATGGCTGTTAAAACTTTGAGCCCCTTTTTCATAATTGTTCAGACCACTGCTGCTCTGTTGAGCTGATTTGTTGCTGGCAGTTACTGGAATGCTAATCTTTATGGTCTAAGTAAATATGGGAAACACTAGAGCTGGATTCCTGAGGTGCTGAAACATGTGCAACAGGGACAGAAGAACTGTGGGTAAATCTGTTAACACTTAGCGAGGACTGTGTTTTGGCTTATTTTTTCAGAATATACTTGTGAAATTCCTTCAGAATATTATTGTGGAAATGCAGAAATGCTCTGTTAGAAGTAAAGTCTGTAGTGCACCCATGGAATGAACACTGAACTTGGGAGTGCTTTTAAGATATACCATGTTGTGAACAGGCCATAGATTTGATGGAAAATCTTTTTGAGGAACAGCACAGCATTCAGAATTATGGAAAATTTTTAAATCTGTGAGCTGTAAAACAGAAACCTTGTGTAAGGTTTGAAGAGAACATGGTCTAATTAATTTTACCTGGAGAGGTCATTGCACGGTGAGAGATTGTTGCCTAGATGTTCTTAATCCTAGGTCTCTTTGGAAATGGGTCAGTGTATATTCCAACACAAACCTTTGTGTTTTGTCTTGCTTACGTTGCAGTCTTTCATGGTTGAGGTGAGCATGTACTCTTTTGACCTTCACTGTCTGATGAGGCTTGTTCTAATGCACCAAGTACGAGATGTGATGCGAAGTGTCTCTGCCCTTGTGTTGCTGCTCACTTCTTAATAAAGAAAAATGGTGCTGGGAACACTCTTCCCTGCTCCAGGGGCAGCACTGTGGAATTCTGCCTGGGGTACCAGGTACTAGAAGCTTCTGAAGCAGGAAGGCAACTCCATCTTCTTGCTCTGCCATTTATTATTTCTTCTTGGTGTACAACTTGAGACCCGTGTGTTTATTCAAGTGCAATCTTGCTGCATTTTAGAGGTCAGATAATTGTAGGTGGGTTTGGAGAGACTTGTGTAAATTGCTCATTGTGGTTGCAGTCGCTTTCTTATTCTAGTATTGCTCTCTACATGCCTATTTTCTTGGTTTCTTTTTATTTCAGGCACCACAAGAAAGAAGGGGATATTTCAATTTTTATTGTAGGTTTTGGAGGTAAGGAATTTTAGTTCCCATCTCTGAAAGCATTAATTCTAAAAAGTAATTAATTTATTAAATATATCCTGACACAAATTTATGCTAATGACAGTAGCTTACAGCATCTGCTGTTGGGGAGATAAGCCAGTAACCATCACAGTCAGAATGCCAGTTTGTATGCCATTCAGGGAGTTCATGCAGTAGCTTACAAGCCTGAAAATTGTCAGTATCTCTTCTTGATCTTTGTCTATGGAGTTATTTTCACAAACTGTATGAATACCCGGGGCCTGTGACAGTAGCATGGAGTGGCAGTCTAGTTACTCATCTGCCTTCTGAAGGGTGAGCAACGTTAATCTTGCAGAAAAATAGTTTGCTTGGAATGGGCAGATTATGTGGCTGTTCAAATTCTCTTTTGCACAAGTGGAGCTCCACTTGACACGAGTGTGCTTGCCACCGATAACACCAACAGTCTCCAGATTGCTGAATAGGGAAGGTAGCAGAACATTGAGTCTCACGTAGGTTTGTTAGGGAATTAAGTTTGTCAGGTTATATCTTTGTGTCATTTGTAGACAAATATGTTGTGCTTTCCCTTCAGTCTATTTGTATGGTTTCTGCTTCTTTTGAGAAGTAATCCTTTTGGGTTAGAGAGACACAAGCACTACCAGAGATCCCCATGAAATAACTAGTTAGTAGTTACATACAAACCTCACAACTTCTGCTTCTCTCACAAAGTGTACCACAGGAAAAGGTAGAGGAAAGAAAGATTAAAAAGCTCTTTTTAAGACCTGCTGCTTAACTGCTTCAAGTCATTGTTCTTCCTTCTTTATGACAAAACTTCAAGTTTTAAAAAGTTATTAAGAAACTTGTTTCCAATATACAGAATTTGGATAGTGGGAAGGAAGCTGATACAAGTGGAACTGTTAAACTTAATTTTCAAGCTTTGCCAGGGTTTTTGGGTGTTGGGGTCTTTCATGGTTTTAATACCTTTCAAAATTTTGTGGTTGCCAGTAGATGTTGGCAATAACTTCTGCTTTTCTGAACCTTGCTAGAAAAAGGATTCAGAAAGCTCACCTTCTTTACCCTGTCATAAACAGAATTGATTTGCCTCAACACCCGATTCTTAACTCTCATGGGAGCCATATGAATTAGGTATTTGAAATGTCATTTTGTTCTTACTGCTGAAGGGCAAACAGCTGCAGTTTTGCATTCTAAGTGAAAGTAATTTCTTGTTAGCAGAATGGAAGGAGAGCAGATACACAGCAAAAAGGTTTAGGAAATTAATCTTTTTAATGCTCTGTTGTCAGTCCAGGATCCTGGTGTTTAGACCTCAGTTTCAGCTTCTGGATCTGAAGTATCTTGTGTTGTTGACCCACACTTAACCTCTGAATTAGGACAGATTCTTTCTGGGCAACTTTTGCTGTGTTTACCATCCTCCTTCCCAGGAAGCTGAGAGGTTGATCACCACTGGGAATTTACTATTGCTTCACTTAGTTCATAGGACAGCCAAAGTCATTTTGACCGATATTTAAAGACAAATTCAGTTCTGCTGAGACATCATTTTTGAATGGCACTTGCGTAATGATCTGACTAATAAACAACTTAACCTAAACCCCTTGGATCAGACGAGCTTCTAAACAAGTAACAGCTTGTTAATTCTCTAAGCAGTAGTGATGCATTGTAATTAATGTTATAAAGCCACGTACAACTTACAGCAGTAGTTACCTAGTTAAAGCAATGAATGCCTGAGCTCTGAGTCTCTGTTTGTGTGTACCAGTTATTTTGCCAATATTTTATTTTCACATGACAGGTTAAAAGGGTACAATATGTGTTTGCTTCACTGATACAAGTGGTTAGAAATACTTTTGGCAGAAGACAGTGCTAGTGTACATCTCTGTAATTATTAATTTTTCAGGGTGGAAACAAGACAATGCTTTGTTGGAAAGAAGCAAACATCAGGCTGTCAGATACGTTCTGCTTTCACAGAGAAGATTCACTCAGGCTTTGAAAGACTAGATTTTTTATTTAGGAATAGCCCTAATCATGGCTTTATAGTTTACATTAGCACTTTTGTGTGTTTGCCCTTGTCATTTGTTCACAAAACTTCTGTGGAGAAACAGCTGATGACAGGGGTAGTGTGTTAAATATTGTAAATATTGGAGAATTTTTAATTTTTGTTTTATTTTTCACCTAAAATATATACTCGGCACCTTCTTAAGTCAGGAAAAAAATTCATTTGCTGGTTTTTATTTCTGTGAGTGACATTGTCTGTTTTCAAAATTTCTGCATCAGCAGCTTGATAAAAATTTTGAAATTGTTCCCCTGCTCTAAACCTACCTGTAGAAGTGTAGACTGTGTATAGTGTGCACGGTTTTATTTCTGATGCTTTGCTCACAGGTGTGCAAATGTCCGAACACTCTTTCTAAATCACAAGGGTTTATTTTGTGTCCCTTTATCAAATGTGCCTTTTCTTTTGTTTGTGCACTTTTTGTAGGTTAAAAGGCTCTATCATCTCAGGGAAGCAGCAGCGCATTGTGGGTTTCTTGAAGCAGCAACTCCAGCCAATAATGAGCAGATGATACCAGTCACACAGTGCCTGACAGACAACGTGATCACAGTGGCAACAACGCACAAGCAGCACCGAGGAACAGGGACTTTGGTGTTCCCGGGTCAGCGGGAAACATGCCCAGTGTCTCAGCTGCCAGGCTGGCTGCAGTTTCCACATAGATCTCTGTAGATCCTGTAACTATGTCTGTAAATGCGACGGAGAATGATCCTCCTAGGTTCTTTGTGGGCGGGGAGGATGGAGAAGGACTGTTGGATTCGGCCAGATCGACAGATTATGAACACTTCTATGACCATGGGGAAGAAGAAGAGGAAGAGTATGACTCTGTATGTACTGTAGGGGCACCTCTGTACTGCTCTGTATGTTCTGTAGCGTGGTTTTACGTTGAAATGGCATGAGCAAACTTAAGTTTAATATTGAAATGGTGGTGTAAATTGAAAATTGTTCATATTCAGATAATGACCTGTCAGTAATGTTTGGAAATACAGCACACTTGAAAATTAAGTATACCTTAAACAGTATATAAAATCAAGATGTGCTTATTTTTAATATGGAGTTTCAGGGCAACTGAGGTTGATGTGCCTGCTTTGCAGACTTGATTTGGATTCTGGGAATGGATTTGGTGGCATAACCCTCCATTTTATTTATTTGAATAGTTGGTAGCAAAAAGATTGAGAATTTTTCTTTTGTGTGTTGTCAACTGCTTCACAATTTCTTTTGATGTTTTATTTTGTTCTTCCTTGTCTCAGTGTATAGAAAGTGCATGCTAAGTTAATCTTAAATTATACCTTAGTTTATTTTCCTCATAGAGTGTTCTCAATTGCATTTTAGCACTGTGCTTACCAATTTTAGTTTAAGACAAACAATTTTATTATGCATGAATTGTCATGTAATTTTTTTCACTGTATTTTGCTTGTTCTTTTAATCTACAGCATTTCACCTTAGGGAATAGTCAGATTGAATTTTCACTGATTGTAAACATGCCTGAAAAATTTAAGTGCAAGACAGTATTGCTAAACCACTTCCATCATTAAAAGTAACATGGAAATGCAGAGTAGCAGTGCAGAATTAGCAGCTCAGACAGCTCCATTCAGTTAGTCTGTTTTAGCAAGGGAAGGTAACTGGCTGTGTTTTAAAAAAGCAGTAAGTTGAATTAAACGATTGTTCTGTGGTTCTTGTGTTTGCTTGTTTTAAAGAGAGGTAGGTTGGCTGTTGCCTTTAGGAATACTCCTGGGGGAATTAAATTATTGAAGGTTTAACATGAGGTAAATACAGGATATTACAAAGAAAGGTGAAACTGTTTATGCACTTAATAGTTCAGAAATCTAGAATGTTATTTTCCGCTTTACTGGTTTTCCTCTTCATAATTCACTTGTAATATCAGGTGATGAGAAGCCTTGGGACTATTATGTAGATGCAGAAAAATTACATAGTTAAAAAATTAATTGCTAGCTAATTTTAGAGTAAACCATAAGTATGATTTTGTTAAGATTTGACATTTGTGACTTAGATTTTGAGCGTGTCTATTTTTTCCTGATAAAATACCCACAAAAAGTGATGCAGAGCTATTAAACAGTTACACTACTGAGTCAAGGAGCAGTGTGATATGCTTTCATGTTATCTGCTAGCAATTTACCTGATTAAATACTAAATTAAAGGTAGCATATGAATTTTAACCCAAAATATCTGCTCTAGTGTTGTGCTGCTAAAACCCTGTCGTGTCCTGAGAAAACAATAATTACTTTGTCTTCCCCCCACCTCCTTTTCAGCCACCGGAAAGACAAATTGCAGTTGGGATTTGTTCAATGGCTAAAAAATCAAAGTCCAAACCAATGAAAGAAATTCTTGAACGCCTCTCCATGTTTAAGTATATAACTGTGGTAATATTTGAAGAGGATGTTATCTTGAACGAGCCAGTAGAAAACTGGCCTTTATGTGACTGTCTCATTTCTTTTCACTCTAAAGGTAAATTTTCTCATGATACCATAAATACTTCTGACATCTAAATTATTTACACTATTTGAGGGTCCTTTTAGGTTTTTTGTTATGTAGTTTTATTGGACTTTCCTAGCAAAGGATTAATTTTTCTTGTTTAATATTCTACAACTGACTTTAAAATACAGGCTTTTGAAATTATATTGTTCTCATCGCTTGAGAAAGTCCTGTCTGACATGTTATTAAGATAGTTGTTACATTGGCAAATACTTGCGGAGCCACTGGAAATGGTGACCTAATGCTTGGTCCTATAATTTGAAAGCATTCTGCTTTCTCACTGGGAGTGTTGAGTCTCTGGGTTTGTGTATCTCTCCTAATATCTAGGTTGTTTTTGTGGGGCTGGGCAGTGAACCAGAGATGAGTAGCCTGAAGTTAAAATTCACATTTTCAAGCAGAGGCAATAAAAGCCTTAGTTTTGGCCTTGTGGAAGTGGAGGGCATGTGGAGTGAGGAGGAGGGAACTGAAGACAAGGCCACTCCTTTTGGCAGTCTGTGCTGAAATTGGGCTGTACTTTCTTGATAGTCTTGAACTAATATTATGTGTGTCTCCACCTGAGGGAGCACCCCTGCACTGAAGTCTCCAGTTGTATTAAAGCTTGAATACAAAAGTTCCAAACTACTTACTGGTATTGTAATTTTAATTTATTTGCCTTATTAAACATTTTAGGATTTCCACTGGACAAAGCAGTTGCCTATGCAAAACTCAGGAATCCATTCATTATCAATGACTTGAATATGCAGTATCACATACAAGACAGGTAAGTAACACTAATTATCTGTAAAAGCAGTCTATTTTTGTCAGAGACTGGAAGAATTCATTGTTATCACATAGCAACAGTTCCAGTGTATTGTCCCTGCCCATGGTGAAGGGGTTGGAACTAGAGGATTTTAAATATCACTTCATCCTGTGATTCCATGATTGTACACTAGTATAAATAAAATGACAGTGAATGTTATGCTCTACTAAGGTAGGCAGTCTTCTGGGCTGTCTTTTAGTGTGTGTTTTTTTTCTTTTACTGCTCTTATATTGATATGTCTGAAGTTTTACCAAGTCAGAAATTTGGTGATACATTTTTCTAAAGCTTAGCAAACAAAAAAGTTTGAAAATGTGTATAACATAGGTATGTATGTACATAACCGTACAAGCTCCTATGATTGTAGAATTCATGTGAGGGTGTTTTTTTTTCTATAAAGGGGATACTTGACAGAAGTTGTTGGTACTCAAAGACCCTGTGGTTATTGAAAGTGATTTTTCCTTTGGAGCTGCAGTCATGCATAGCAAATATTACTGAAACAATAGTGAGCTGAATACATAAGCACTGGAGTCCTCTGAACAGTGAGCAGACTTGCTATTTTGGATGCCTTCAGTTGCTGTCCTGCATAAACTTTTCCAACCATTCTTGTTAACAATCTCCTTTAACAAAAGAACTGTTCTATGCAAATTGTTGCTGCACTGCCAGAGAGGAGAGGAAAGGACTGGCATTGCAAATTGCATTTTTATTGATGTTGAAGAGATCACTGCAAAGGTACAGCTGTGTCAGTGACCTTTAAAGCATTGTATTAGTAAGTAGAGCCTTATATATGCAATCTTACCCTGTGTGATTTAGAAAACAATTGTGTTTCTTTTTCTATTTTACTTGTGGACTGTAAAATGCAAATATTAGCAGAATTTCCTGGCTCACCATGCAACATTTGTTCTTTTCTTCTAGAAGAGAAGTCTATGGTATTCTTAAAGCTGAAGGCATTTTACTTCCCCGCTATGCAGTTCTGAACCGTGATCCAAACAATCCCCAAGGTAAGAAAAAAACAGTGGCTAAACTATCAACTGTTAACACCTCCTTGTTTCCACTGGAGAACAGTAGATTCATAGTGGGAAGCTAAATTTCACTGGCTATACAATTAATTTATTCAGAGTTTAATTTCTCCTTCAGCACAAGTACTGTTGTGGGGGGCAGTGGGAAAAAGGAAAGTTTGAGGCTGTGTAAGCACTGTTCAGCACTAACAAAAACATAAAGACTTGTGTTTTGGCCACAAGTTCAAAACATAGCACCATACCAGCTTCTGTGAAGCAAATTAACTCCATCCCATCCAAAGGCAGCACAAATATGCATCTGAAAAGTATGATTCTGACATCCTATGTCTACAGATGTCATAGAACAGCTAGAATATAAGGGTCTCCATACTCAAACTGAGATTCTAACATGTCACCAAAGACAGCACCATTCATGATGTTATATTTACCACAATAATTAGTAATTTTACTTAGGAGATGAAAACAGGTCAGGCCATTGAATACTTTCCCTTCTAGGTATCACCAGCCGTGTGAAGGAAATCTTGTCCAGACACATCTGCAGATGATACACTCTGAATATAAAATGGAATTGGTTTCTTATGTACATGAAAACAATTTTTTGTACCAAAGTGAAAACTTACATGAACAGTAAGAGATTTCAATGACTGGTCAAGACAAGGGAATTTTGCACTAAAATGTCTGTATAATCAGAGAAAAGTACACATTTATGCTACAAAAGTAAAATAAAAGCTGCTGGATGCAGTTAACCAGTATGGAAGAGATTGCTGATCCCTGATACCAGAGGACCCTTCTGTGCAGGGTGCATGAATCACACGGTATTAGACAGTTCTCAGCCTGTGGAAGGTACTGTGGCATCTGGCACCACACCATGTGCACTGTCCACCTGCCAGCTCCCTGATATTTCAGAGAAAGGCACTGAAGAAAAAGATAAACAGTGCTTCCCTCTGTCTTCAAAACATATCCAAAATATACCACCTTATGCAACTGCAGGAGACTATTTTCTTTCTGACCCTGAGGGAGTCAATATAGATTCTGGAACATAGTATTAAACTAACATAGTATAGACCTGGTACAGCAGACGTGATCATCAGGTCTTTGTTCAGTCAGCAACAAATCAGAGGAATAAAAATGTAATACAATATTTCAACCTGCAAAGTCAATGCAGATCTCTTAATTTCATTCCATTAGTGTACTATTACACCTCTGTTCTTTGCACCCTTTCTTCAGAATGCAACTTGATTGAAGGAGAAGATCATGTGGAAGTGAACGGAGAAATTTTCCAAAAGCCCTTTGTAGAAAAGCCAGTTAGTGCTGAAGACCACAATGTTTACATTTACTATCCAACATCTGCTGGGGGTGGAAGCCAGAGGCTCTTTCGAAAGGTGAGGGTGTGGTGCTAAAGCTATGGAAAAGCTGGAGATGTCCAACAGGATTGCAGAGTCATTCTGTCATGTCCTGCTTGCATAGCAATAATGGCAGATCCGAGAAATTATTTTCAGGAGAACATGTAGATTGAATGAAGACCTTTGCTTCTTGCAGTGGATTGTCAGCCACTGCAGGTTCTTAGAGGTAAAAGATGCATACACTATCAATGCACTTTTGGTATTCAAAAAGCAAATATTTTAGGAGCAACAAAAACCTTGCTTCGCTTGGAACGGAAAGTGTTTTCTCAGGACAACTGTGTTATTTCAAGGAGTTTAAAAGTTTCTCAAGCGGTAGCCTCTGAGTTTTTTTAATAGAAAAATATGTCTTTCAGATTGGCAGCAGAAGCAGTGTTTATTCTCCTGAAAGTAGTGTGAGAAAAACAGGCTCCTATATTTATGAGGAATTCATGCCTACAGATGGTACTGACGTGAAGGTATGACAACAGCTTGCTCTTATTTATATTTAGAACAATCAAGTGATCAAAGAGCTTCTCAGTTTTAAAGATGATAGTATATTTTTGTGTCAAGGATTAATTTTAATTAAGTTTTAATACAGTCCATTAGTAAAGAACGTAATTCTGATTCTAGCTGAACAAAGAGCTATGTTCTAGCTAAACAAACTAGTTGTAATGTAGAGCAGCTATGCTTGCATTGTTAGAATCAAGTGCTGGAGGCTTGTTACCCAATATATTGTCTTTCTTTATTTGTATTGTATTAGTTCCAGAGGAGCACCTACTTTCCTGTGCTAACAGATGCTCCCTAGATATTTTTTCTGAAGCTTAAAAGTTACAAAGAAATCTGTGATTGAAATATATTTTACCAATTCTCTTAGTATGCTAATTAATAAATAAATGTTACTTGCTAAAATTTTATTAAGTTGAAGAAAATAACCTTCATTAACCTAATCCATAATAATTTTCACTCTTTTCATTCTTTTCGTGACAGATGTAAGGAGTAGGTATCATAAAAGAATGCTAAAACAGAGAAGTAACAAACTGGATGTTAAGGCAGCCATGTATGAAGATTACTTTCCCTTTGTGTTTATTCTGGCTATCTTAAGCCTATCTCAAAACATGTGAAACAAATGTTTTACAATATGCATAGGAGATCACTGTATTTGGACAAAAAGGTGCAGGTGTAGAGATTGTGAGTCTAATCCAATCTCAGGCCAAAGAGCCCTATTATCAGTTGCAATAATCTTCTTGATATCACTCCGTGCTACATAAAAGGAATGCTCTTTCCATGTTCTCAGAAAAATCCTGATCTGTAACTTGTTATGTATTAATGAGGTGTATTCTNACAAGACTATCAGCTTTATATTAGGCAGCTTCACTTAACTTGCCCTCTTTCCAGAGTTCACTAAATTGGCATTATTTCCAATCATCTGGTTTAGCTGAATACTTTTTACCAATGCTTGGAATTCTGTTTTTAATTAAAGTATACTATTTTTGAGAGCTGCTGGCAAGTCTCTTCTAGTATGTGCCCCAGTCCTTTCAGTGAGCCCCAGAATTGAAGTGGGGAGGTAACACAGTTGTTCTCTCAAGCTCCTGCCTTGTCATGCTGAAACTGGACAGATCTTTTCTTTGTTTAGTCCTGTGTAAAAGGTAAAAATATTCTTTTACTGAAGAGAATCAGTCCTGCAGTCATATTTCCATAATAAGTAAACTGAAATAATTCTCAAATTAACCTGTTCTCCAAGTTTTGCAGATGTGTTGGAGAGGAAGACATTATTCTTTACCTCTGTGCCACCATAATTGAGAAATTTAATTTTTATTCATCAAGTTTCATAATAACTATTTTTCTTGTGTTATCCTAGGTTGTCAGTAAATGATGGGCATTCTCTGAAGACAGAGAATGCCATGGAGGAGGATACTTTAGTGTGACCTTTCCAATGATGAAAACAGCTAGTATCTTTTGATGTCATTGTATCTTTTGATGTCATTCTCACATTGGAGATAAATTTAGCAAAATGCGTTCATATGTGTAGCATAATTTAAGAGCTCCTGTGTTTCAACTCAGGTGTACACAGTAGGTCCAGACTATGCTCATGCTGAGGCCCGGAAGTCCCCAGCTCTGGATGGCAAAGTAGAACGAGATAGTGAAGGAAAAGAAGTGAGGTATCCAGTCATCCTGAATGCAAGAGAGAAGTTAATTGCCTGGAAAGTATGCCTTGCCTTTAAGGTAAGCTGATTACTTTCCTATCTGATCAAACATTTAGTGTTAATTAATTGTTCGTTACATGAAACTTCTGTAGGGTTTTAGAGCACAGAGCCAGCAGTGGTAAGTGCTGCAGAACTCCTAAGAAAGTAAAAAGTTAAGCTTCCACGTCTCTTTCTAATCTAGAAAAATTCTTCCTTTAATGTCAATGTTCTGGATGAGTTGCTTATGTTGTATTTAGTTTCCTGAATTCACAGGTTGCTGTTGTGCTTCAATAACGCAGAGTGTATCTATTCTGTGCATAATATTTTCATATCTTCTGGAAATGGTTTCTAAGTTAGCAAAACTGTAAAGTTTATGTAACTTTTGTTGCCTAGTATTTACAGTGGGTACAAATTAAATGCTAGTTTTGTATTGATATGAGTAGGTCCTTATTGGAAGTGTTTAATAGTTTCCATTTTTTTTATAATTTTGAGATTCCTTTATTCAAAACTTAGGTGTTTTATCCTCTTTTCACCTGTTCTATTAAAAGGCTTTCCGTTTGTCTCCTTTCCTGTGTGTAACTGTGATGGCATTTTGGAGCCTGTAGGATTTGGATCTTTATCAGCAAAGTGAGCTTTGAGGTCTTAAAAAGTGATCTGTTAAAATAGCTTCTAGTATTCCATACTAATGATGTCAGTAGTATGTCAGTGTCAAAACTATCCTGTCAAATTTCAACAGAAGTGGGTTTTTTCCAATGTTTTTGTGATTTCTTGCCTCCCACCCTTAGAAACTATGTGTAGGTGGAAACCACTGTCATAAAGGGGAATTTGTGGGCCCATCACTGCTTATGCTGTAAATCTTGAAAGTTAGGTTTGTGCACATGTGAACTTGACATTCAATACTGATACTGCTAGGGATATGGAGGAAGGGTAAAACCAATTTGGGGATAGAAAGCTAAAAATAGGAAGGTGTTTTGCATTACATGAGCAAACCTAATGTGACAAGAGGTGCTAAGTATAAAATGTGGCATATTTCTGTCATGTTTTCACATGAATACAAATACAAAGTTTGTTTAGAATAAGCAATCTTGAGGAAGGTGATAAATTACTTGAACTTTTGTTCTTAAAAACAGCAAACAGTTTGTGGCTTTGATTTGCTGCGTGCTAATGGACAGTCCTATGTCTGTGATGTGAATGGCTTCAGTTTTGTGAAAAACTCCATGAAATACTATGATGATTGTGCTAAGATACTGGGGTAAGAGTTTACTGATTTATTTCAGGAAATTTGCTTATGCACTCTGTTGTATGTCACTACGTACTATGGATTTCTTATTCCTAAATCAATTCTTTAAAATTAAATATCACATAAAATAAGCAATTACATTAAAGAAGAAAGTAGTAAATTACTAAAGAGAGTCCTAAGTCAATAAATAAATACTAAATAAATTCTTTTGTCCCAAAATCTTCCAAAATATCTGAGTGTTTTGAGTACACTTAAAGCTAACTGAATAAATATTTTGGAAAACAAATTAAGTTCCTAAAGGTGGTTGAGGTTTTTTCAGTTAGTGAAGCACCACTGGATGGTCATGATTGCTGCTGTTTAATACGTGTCCAAATTACTCTACCTTGTCCTTGATTTGAAGCTGATGTATATTTATATATTTGTGGATTTCATACTGGTAAATCCAAACTGATGTAGTATCAAGGTGTCTTTTATCATACCATCTTCTCTCTGCCACTGGAAGCAGAAAAAAGGTATAACAAGAGATCATACAGAATTGAGTATGGAACTCCATGCCAAGCATGTGTTGTCCTCAAAGCAGGCTAATCCCATTTTGGCCAGTTAAATTAGCTTTACAATAAGATTGCACTGAGGAGATTCAGCATGACTTTCTGCATCATCTAATGGTTTGGAGTCTTATTAAACTGAGGAAGAGCTAAGCTGAAGTCCTGGATAACAACTGTAGTCCTGTTGCTTTAGGTCACTTTTTCAGTTAGAGTTACAATTCTCAGACAGATTTTGATGTCTCTTTATTTAAATTGTTGTAGCTGTTGAATTCTCTGAAAAAAGTTACCTCATAGTTTTTTCCTCATGGTTTAACCTTTAGGGTAATACACTGTAGTGTTAAGTCACAGCAGGTTTTTTCATGCCTTTTACCAATTAAATTTTGGCTTATTCTGCTTTAAGATGCACAATTGTTTTCTTCCATGTTACTGCTTCTTATGTAGATATTAATCTGAAGTTCAGTGTATTTTGATGAAATACTTGTGAAACAGAACATTAGCAAGCTCTACCAACCTTCTTGAGGTGGAGACTGTATTTTAATTTTGTGGTTAGGACCAGAGCCTGTACCTGTATTTCCAGTTTTATCACAGAAACTTTTGAGAAATTACTGGTAAAAAGTACCACTTAATTATTGATGAGAATAGCTTGGTGATTATCTGGGGCTTTTATTTCGGCAATGAAGTCAATTTTCTGCATATTTAAGAGAAAAGACTAATTCATATCCAAGCAACTCCTTTAGGAACTGAAGTTGAAAAGCTGAAGTTTATTACATACAGGGCCAGTAGTCTTCACGTCTGTGTAGCAGCTGTTGTAGTTTTAAATTGTTGTTTAAGTAGGTTTTTATTATACAATTAAAAGAAAAATATGCATGTAGATACTCATGGCTGCTAGTACTCTAAAACTATGTTAATAAAAATACATATATATATATATAACCTGTTTGGTTTGGAGTTTGTGTGTGTTGTATAAGCTGCTCTTTAAACTTACTTGAGTTTTTTTCTTTTTAACTCCATTTTTTAGAAATATCATAATGAGAGAACTTGCTCCCCAGTTTCAGATACCATGGTCAATTCCTTTAGAAGCTGAAGACATCCCTATTGTGCCAACCACCTCTGGAACAATGTAAGAAAATAGTAGCTACACCTGCATTGTGCAAACTCCCAATGTAACTTTTGTGTGAATTTTTTTTTCTCTTTAAAAGGTGTGCCCACTTTGGCCTATGAATACTTGTTTTGTGTGCTGAAAACAAGGAAGGAATCACAATTGCTATGCCAGCAGTCAGAGTTTCTCACCCTTAGTCAAGCTGAGTATAGAACAGCAGATTTTCAAGTGTAGCGTCTTTTATGCATAGTTTCCACTGCTAATCATTGTTCCAGCACCAACTTAATATGCGCTTCTAATAAACATCCTCTCTCATTTAATGATCCTCAAAATCGTTGTTTTAAAAACTACTTAAAATAGATATTCTGTAGTTATCTAAGTCTTAAAATCAGTATTTATATTTTATACCTTACATCATTTTCAGTTAACCTTATATTCTTACATATCCTTCCATCACTTCTGTAGTTATGTCAGATGACTACAACTTTGTCAATTGTCTTGATTGTGGTTGGCTTCATGTTAAATAAAATATGCAGAATTGTGAAATATGACTCTCTTGGAATTTCAGGATGGAGCTTAGATGTGTTATAGCTGTAATACGCCATGGGGACCGAACACCAAAGCAAAAAATGAAAATGGAAGTAAAACATCAGAGGTGAGTAAGAATCTTGGTTAAAATTAATTCCCATGTTTTAGAGCAGAGGGTTCTTGGGGCTGTGCAAGCAATGAATTGAGCAGGAATTGCATAATCACAAACTTGCTTTTGTTCTGTTTTCTTTTAAATCTAATAGATACTGCAGTTAATTAACAAGCATGCACCTCTCTTTCTAACAGCACTGTCAAATTACTTGTGCAGATTTCCTTCAATATATGCTGTCCCCTGTTAACAGTCCTGTTTGATCTTAAGGAAAATGCATTTGTGTCTGTTGATGTCTTTATTCAAAATAATGCAGCAAAGAGTATTTCTGGTTCTCCGTTAGACCGTGACTTCTGTGTTTTACTTTTTATCATACCTATTCTTATGTGAGGTGTCATCTTACTGCAACACCTTTCTGTTCTTTATTTTTATCAAAGTCATCAAAGGGGTGACTCTGAATTTCTGGTTGGATGCCATCCTTATGTTAGCATTCACAAAGTGACTTATGTCATTGACCTGGAATTGGTTGCCATTTCAGTAAAAAGGAATTAATTATTTTGTGACTAGATTCTTGAATTCAGAACATGCAGAAGAAGTGTAGGACTACTTTGGTATTTTTGGTTCCTACTTCTGTTCAGAATCGTTCTTGAAGGTTAAGAATTGACATAGCTGCGTATTCAAATACATAGAATATCCTCTTTGTTTTTTAATACTTAGCAAATTAGTAGGAGAACACTTTTAGTGCCCTTATTTCTCTAGCATGTTGAAGATTTTCTGGGGAAGTGGGATTTGAACAAAATTCAGTTTGACCTCTGTAGTGCAGGTTTTAACATGATTTTCAAATGGTGTAAAGGTGCTAATTTTAGACTACTTTGTGGCACTTGTTCAAGTACTATATTGATTTATTAACTGATTTCTTTAATCACTTTTCTTTCTCTTTAAGATTTTTTGATCTCTTTGAAAAATGTGATGGATATAAATCTGGAAAACTAAAACTGAAAAAACCAAAACAGTTACAGGCAAGTTTATTTTATTTTCTTGATGTAGCATTTTGTAAGTAGAAATTCATTTAACTAAATCCTATGTTTCCTTTCTTCAGGAAGTGCTTGATATAGCAAGGCAGCTCCTTGTAGAACTTGGGCAAAACAATGATTCTGAAATTGAAGAAAGTAAAGCAAAACTTGAACAGCTAAAGACTGTATTAGAAATGTAAGTGTCTAATTTTAAGATTTCATATCAGCAAAATTCTGTCCGCTGTTTTGACCTGTTTCACCAGTTACTGCTTGGATTGCAGTGTTATCAAATCTGTAATGATATAATAATTTAAGCACAAAGATTATGAAGAGAAAGGTACACCATCAGACCAGATTCTGGATACTGATAGCCACTGTAGTTTTGGATCGGAATACATAAATTACTTCTGCAATCTGCAAATGCTGCTTGTTGTTTATGGGCATTTTTTTCTATTTTTCCGTTCAGTGTTATAAAGAATAGTAGTAGATAGTATTTTAAGATGTTTCATTACAGCATGGTTGTTACTTCTGTTAATTCTGTTTTTGTTGAGTTCATGTTTGTTCTGAGCACTGCTTCAATAAATGGTGGCCTAATGCACAAACCAGTGGCTAGCTTAGATTTGTTATATCCTGTTACAAGATCTTACTAGTTTTGGAAGAAAATATTTAAAATGTTTCTGTCCCTCTTCCCCTCTCACTTTTCCTTGTTTCCACTTCAGGTACGGGCATTTTTCAGGCATCAATCGCAAAGTTCAGTTAACATATCTTCCTCATGGCTGCCCTAAGACTTCCAGTGAAGAGGAAGGTACTGTATTCTTTTGCACCCACTCAGTTAATATCATGTGCATTTAAGTTGTCATGGACTAGTGGTATAACATGTCTTGATGTTAAGAAGAAGGAATATTTTGTTTTGGATTGTTTGTGGTGTTGGCAGATAGTCACAGTCTCTAAATATGCTGAACTGTACACCTAAAAGCAGGTAGTAAGTTTGTATTTTAACACTGCTCTTTTGTAACAGAAAAGAAACTTCAGAGTTCACCAAAATGTTTGAACCAGTGTTTTGAACCAGGATAAGAAAATATCCCTCAATAATTACTACTATCTTTAAAACTTTTATAAGCTGTAGGATGTTTACCATCTATTTTGTTTTAATTTTTCTGTCTCGATTTACTTTTTGCTAATATATAAAATAAAAAAATATTTTTCACTTATATTTTTTCATAGTTTAACTACTTCAGGTTTTGCTGTTTAAAGTTCCCATTTTAATTCACCAAGTCATTATTTTCTTAATGTTAGGATCTATTAAAGAGTCATAACGTTGAAGAGATCCTTTACTGAAGCCCTACAAAGACCAAATATTTTTTGTTCATTTGGATAAAAAATTTACAATATGCTTCACTACTAAAATCCCCTCTCTGTGTACCATTAGACAATAGAAGAAATGAGCCATCTCTGCTTCTGGTTCTAAAATGGGGAGGAGAATTGACCCCTGCAGGCAGGGTTCAAGCAGAGGAGCTTGGAAGAGCTTTCAGGTGTATGTACCCAGGTGGACAAGGTAAAAAAAAAACAATTATAATAATAATATTTTTTTTAAATGTCATAAATCACTTTTGAAGATAACCAAGTGCAAAATGAGAGTTTGAACAAAATGTCTGTTTGGTAGGAGATTATGCTGGATTTCCTGGATGTGGTTTACTTAGATTACACAGCACTTACCGACACGATCTCAAAATCTACGCTTCTGATGAGGGACGAGTTCAGATGACTGCAGCAGCTTTTGCAAAGGTACAGTGGGAATGGTATTTTCAGTTTTAAATCTCTGATGTTTTGAAGTTTGTTTTTTCTTTTGAAGACTGGGAGAGATTTATTAGAAAAATGTATTATCAAAGAGTAATTCAGTGTGAAAAAGTCTCCAGTTAACGGGGCGAGCATGTGAAGTTCTTTGAGGACATGAAGACACGTTTTAATTAAACAGCACTGTCCTAAGCATCTTTATCCTTCAGGCCTCTCCTCCATAGGATTCCATGAGCAAGTCTGCTCATTTGAAGCCTGGGGCTCTAATACAATTATTTATCTTTTTCGCTTCTGCAAGGATCTGTTACAACGAGATTTCAGTTACCAGGGGTGCTATGGAACTTCACATTCTTGAAACTTCTGAGTAACAGGTGCAGGGCAATGCCTCTGCTCGATAGTTCATCAGTCAGAATTGTCCAGGGTGTTTTCCAGAAATCTCGATTGTTTGTCCCCTGCAATATTGCCCATGCATGAGGTATCCAGGAGCAGGGGCACCCATGGAAAACAGGGCCTGCAGTCAGGAGGCTTTCTCCAGTTGTGTTAATAAGGCTTCATTCATTTCCCCTTTTAATTCAGGTGATCTGTAGCAAAGGTCCACCATGATGTTGCCCTGGGCTTATTTGTCCTCTGATCCTTACAGATAAGTTCTCAACTTGTTACTAGTTTGAAAGGAAAAGACCTGGTGTTCAAGCTAATCCTTTATGGAAAGCCCAACTCTGCCTCCTTGCCTACCTAGCTTCCAAAAGGCCCTGTACCTAGTTATAGCAAACTCCATTCATGTGAACTATTCTACCACATCTCTTTAATCTGAGTTAAGCTCTACAAGTCTTCAGACTTCTATCTGTCCTGTTTGATTCCATTCTGCAAATGTTCATACAGAAATATTTCAACCATCTGACCTGCCATTTCTCTGGTCAGCAGGCTTGAAGAGACACCACCCCATTTCCTTCCTTATTCCAGAGCCCTTCTGTTGCCAAAAAACTCAAAAAAGTTTCTAGCCTTCTTCATTTTAGAATTCTCCATACACCTCTTGTCCAAGGCCTTTGATTGTCCTGTGACTCGTAGGGGTTTTACCTCTGCAGAGTCTCTGCAAAGACCTGAACAGCTGTTGCCTCCCAGGAGCAGTGTTGGCACCACTGGGATGCCTCAGCTGGTGCTGGCAGTGTGCTCTATGACATGTCACCAATCACTGTTACACCATCTGTACCAATCCTGCACACCAAGGCAGTGTTTTTGGGGACATTTCTATGCAAATACCTGCATTGTGTCCCTGTTTATCCAACCCATAGCCAAGTGATACATCTTGAATTTAAAATTAGTGTTTTGGGTGCGTTTTTTAAGATACTCGTATTATCATCTTTATCTGTTTGCCTGAACAATTGTGTTATTTGCTTCAAGGGACTGCTGGCCTTAGAAGGAGAGCTGACTCCTATTCTTGTCCAGATGGTAAAAAGTGCTAATATGAATGGTCTGTTGGACAGTGACAGTGATTCTTTAAGCAGCTGTCAGCATCGTGTTAAAGCAAGACTCCATGAAATTCTCCAGAGAGACAGAGAATTTACTGCTGATGACTATGATAAGGTTAGCATATGATTAGTTTCCTATTAAAAAAAGTAAGCATTAAATAAATAATAGCCACAAAAATTCCTGTGTAAAAGTAATAAGCAGTGATTTTATGTATCTAATATTGAAAACTTACTTTTGTGCTTGCAAATAGTTTGAACTGCAAAAAAAGCTGTACCAACGGTCCTGTAGGTATTTTGTCTTGCAATTTGAATAATCAGAATAGCAAACTTCAAAATAGGAGTAGATAGGGACCTAATTCATAAGTATTTTTCACTGTTCTGTTAAAAATACTGTAATTATTCAAGAAATGAAGTTATGTTGTTCACATTTTTTGTAATCTTTACTTTGACAGTGTGTGGTCAAAACATTACAAAATGTTTTCCTGCCTACTGCAGTTGTTTCAATATTTAATCTGCTATAAGGTCTTTTTTTTTCCTGGTTTATTTTTTTTAAACTAAGAATTCTAAGATGCTGAAAACCAGTAGAATACTTTCTAATCAGTGAAAGGAAACACCTCATTAACATGCTAAATTAGTGCATAGTAATATAGTTTATGTTGACTTAGTATAGAAAATACGTGATCATTCCTGGTTTGAAATGTAAGTGATGTTTGTTATTGTGAAGAGGCTTCTTTGTCTTTCAATTGCCCTCACTCTGTCTCATGTAACAGCTAAAACAAATCCTTAAATGAGGTTTAACCTTAAACTACTATTTTTGAAAAGGCATTGAGAGCAAATTAATTAATAACTTTATTACCCTGCATGTATACTCTAAGTGGATTCATTTAAGTCTATGAAGTATCATTCAAACTACTGCCAGCAGTGGATTCAGCAGTACTTGAAAAAGGGGAGAGGGCAGAGGGTCTCAGGGATTTACTGATGTTTGCTATATATATGTCACAGGATTTGAAATGTGGCTGGAACTAACAGAGGGTTCCTCAGTTACTGAAAGGAGCTAACTTTGGGGATTATAAAGCAATAATAACTTTTGGGGGAGGTACATTTATATATGGGCTTTTCTTTCAACTTGTGATTTGAGAAAACCACATGGAGTTTGTTCCTGTGCCTCCCTCCTCACTAAGTAAATCAATTCCTTGATTTACTTGGTCATGATACAGAGGTAGCAACTGCTTATTGTTAGGCAGAGGGCAGATGTTTTCCATATCCAAATTATTCTATGCTTTTTAGGAAACCAAGGAAAGTGAAAATATGTATGTTTTATGTGTATACATTACAGTTTAATATTATTGCTTACCTTGGATTCTGCAGATTTTTCTGACAAAAATGAGGCTAAGCCTCACTTAAATTGGTATTGACTGTATTGTTTTAGTGACACTTGATGGTATAATTAATAGCTTCTACAATTTCTGTAATTAACTCAGTTCTGAAGCACATCTTATATGTTCTTGATATGTGTGCATTTGAAAGGTTTCTTTCTGTGTTTGTGTCCTGCAGTCCTGTAGAAATAAGAACGGAAAGCAGGAACAAACTTTTTTAAGGTAGCAACATGATTGCAAATCTGGTTCTTCTTCCCTGCTATGCTAAGCAGGGTACCTTATAGAACAAAAAGTATTTTGTGAGGCATGCAGCCTAATGACAGCATTTCTAACAGAATTTTTTTGCAAGCTTTTTGGTAGAGAAGTTACTTGAATGGAAGTTGTGGAAGCTTGATAAGTATATACAAAGTTTTAAACCTCTGTCCAATTCTCCTGTCTTGGAACAAAAAAAGAGTTTCATGCATTTATGTAGTTCCTCACATTTACTGTATAGAATTAGTTACCCTGTGAATTTATCACCTTTGAATCTCTAGTAAATCTTACTACCTTTTGATATATTTTCTTTTTTGTAATGCCTCAAAGGGAATAGGTAATTGAGAATTGATCAAAAAAAATGAATAGCAACCTGTTGTATGCTTTTTCTCTAATATTTGGAGTCTTTCACACGTTCCATCTTATCTCAGGTCTTTCAAATTGTTCTGTTTAGGTAATTTTGTGTTTATCTCAAATTGCAGCTTACTCCCTCTGGAAGCATCTCATTGATAAAATCAATGCAGGTTATTAAAAATCCTGTAAAGACATGTGACAAGGTCTATTACTTGATCCAAAGCTTGACTTCTCAGATCAGACAAAGAATGGAAGACCCAAAGTCTGCAGGTACTGAAACAATTACGTAGTTGTTTCTTTTGTTAACATATGAAAGGTAATTGTAACCTAACTTTTCTTCACTAAACTCTCTTTTAGCAGAACTTAATCAACCAGAGTGTTAGGGATTTTCACATTCTGATTCTTATTCTTCGTGCTGTAGTTTTGCTTAAAGGGTCAGTGGTACATTTCTGCAGCAGTGCTTTGTACTGTTATTTTGTAGCTGTGATGCTTTCAGCACTAAAACTAACCACATGCCCAGCTGTTCCTTCTTCTTAGAATCAATGCAGTTAACTTATTCAATCCTTTATCCCTCTGTAATTCTGTTGTTACTACTATGTAATTAAAATGCCCTTTTGTTACTTTGAATGGTCTTAATTACATATAAGACATATGTGTCTATCCAGATATTCAGCTGTACCACAGTGAAACGCTAGAACTGATGCTGCGCAGGTGGGCCAAGCTGGAAAAAGACTTCAAAACAAAAAATGGAAGATATGATATTAGCAAAATTCCTGACATTTATGACTGTATAAAATATGACGTACAGCACAACGGATCCTTAAAATTAGAAAACACAATGGAATTATACAGGCTTTCAAAGGCTTTAGCTGACATTGTGATCCCTCAGGTAAGCATTTTCACTTACTAAATAGAAGAAACTAGAATAAATGCTTTTTCAAATTTTTGTGAAAATATCTACTCTGTCTTTTCTACTGTAGCTCATGTGTTTTTGCAGTAATCGAAGTCTTTAATGTTATCTCTTATTTTTCACTAGCAAGCTGATTGGTTTTTATAAGAAAAATTCAATTCATAATTCATTATGCTGAGTTCAAAGTGAATTTTTCTAGCAACTTAAGGTGTGAACATGCCTACTTTCTTTAAGGTAGTGTAATAAAGTAAAGTGGTTCATCTCCACCATTCTTCATAGATATAAGCAGCCTCTGTGAACAACTGTATATTCTGAAATTGCTTTTAATTTCATTTTTCCTGCTTATAGAAATTTCATTTTTGGGCTCTTTGCAAATGATACTGTTAATCCTAATCTGTGTAATTTAACTTGTCTTAAACAATTGAAATTTAAAAAGATCTTCAGGCTTTTTCAAAGTGGTAACACTCTGTGATTAGAATGTAGACATCAAGTTCCATAGAATTTTAGACCAGAAGTGGGTAAGTTAGACTTTCGTGTTCTGCAGGCTGTTAAATTCAGGTTAGGTCTAAAAACTCATAGGTGGCAGGAGGTGAAACAGTTTTGTGATAACAGGGCTGAACAGACTAAGGCTTTTCCCCAGGCGACCCTGCAATTACAGAGCACTGTAGTAAAAGGCATTATCTATGTGGTATGTAGCAAGTGAGGGAAGTCCTTCCTCTCCCCATCTCTCAAACGCCTTGATAAGGATGACAAACAAACTAATGATATTAGTATTTGCATTGTGTTTTGAGGGGCTGTTAAGGCTGAAACTTTGAAAAGCGAGTTAGAGAGGAGCAGGTAAATATGAGGACACATACTGAGGGTATTTATTAAAATAGGGAAAACTTGATAAGGCTGCATAAGGCAAAGGAGGAATGCTTATGTTGCTTTCTAGGTTAACAGGAAGGTTCATTCTAACTATGAGAGGACTTCTATAGCATGTGCAGCAAAGAGTATGAAGCTTCTGGAAGAGCAGATTTTTAAATATTGTTGATACTGTAACACATAGCATTTTCCAGTTGTATTTAAATACCACTTGCGTTATTAATTGAATTAAATAGGAGGTCTTCTGTTGAGTGGTCTGCCTCAAACTAAGACAGACATATCAAATATGTCTCTTTATTGGCTGTTAAAAAGAAACCCAAACCAAAAAACACTAGTTGAACCTAGATGAGATAAAATGCATTCTGGGGGCAAGATAGGAGATGGCAATGGTGTCAAGGAGGCGGAACAACTCCCGAGATGTTTTGCTTAAGAAAAAAGAGCTTGATGATAGCAGAAGGTGAATCTGCTTTTATGGTTTAACTAGTGAATGGAAAACTATTTCTCTGTATTAAATCAAACACCAAAAAGGCAAATGGCTTGTTTACTACATCAGCAATCAAATGTAGGAAAAATGTTAAACAGAATGGTTGCAGCCAGAGGAAACTAATAGATGACTAACATGGTTTAATACGGAAGCTTTGAATTCAAAAGTATTTTAATCTTTAAGTGTATTTTAAAAGTGAGTTTGTTCTTACACAGGAATATGGTATTTCTAAAGCTGAGAAATTGGAGATTGCCAAAGGCTACTGCACTCCTCTAGTCAGAAAAATTCGTTCTGACCTTCAGAGAACTCAAGATGATGACACTGTAAATAAGCTTCACCCTCTGTAAGCCAGTTACTTTTTTACACAGTTACATTAATTCCAGTAAGAATTAATGGCGATATTCCATAGCTGTCATATTTGAAGTGTCTTTTTAACTCATAGCAACTAGATACTATGATACTGACAGCTATTTTTAAAATAGGGACACACCTCATCATGGTCTAACAACGTTTCTCTTTCTTTTAAGTTACTCCAGGGGTGTTATGTCCCCTGAACGCCATGTCCGCACACGGCTGTATTTCACCAGTGAGAGTCATGTCCACTCCCTGTTATCCACCCTTCGTTACGGTGCCTTATGTGATGTGAGTTGAACACTTCCTCTGTTAAAGCTCTGAAATTTTGACAGGAACCTCCAGGACTCAGTCTTATTATGATTGTGTCAACTGACGGCTTGATTTTCATAAGTGACTTTGAAATTTATCACCTTTTTTTAAACATTTGATTTCCTATTATATATGCAGAGACATGTTTCAAGTTGCACGTTGATGGAAATCAGCATGCCCTTTAGAGTAATGCTGAAGTCACAAACAGATTTGGAAAGAGCAGATAATTTTTTTTATCTTATGTTGTTACTGATAATTCTTCCACCTCTTTTTCCTTCAAGTTATCATTTAGCATTCTCTTGAATCTACTTTTGGACTGGCATACTATTTTTGACTATTGACATATTAAGACCTCCCTATCTGACTTAAAGAATGCTCATATAGTGTAAAGTTTTAATCCTGTACAATGAATTGTCTTACTTTCCTGTACTGTTGTGGAATACTACAAAGGTGGTGTATTATTCTCCATCTGATTTTCTTTGACACCAAGGACTGAAAAAGACAACATCTGCAAATTCAGAAATTACTTAACTGAGCTCCTGGAGAGGATAAAGCAGCACCACAAACCCTAGCTAGCTGTTTGTAAGATAGAGATTGACTAATATACTAACTTTTGAAATTGCTGTATTGACATACTTGCTTCTGGAAATGGATGACTAAACTCATGGATGGCAAAAATATTTTTAATCCTAGAGCTCAGTGAAATGCTACAGTAGGTACTAGAATTCCCAAGTTTTAGTCTGATAAGCTTTTAATTTTTGCTTTAAGGTGGATTACTAAATGGTTTGTTTCCGAGAGCATGAAAAAAGGTGACTACTATTTAGTTTGGGATGTGATGGTTGCATTTCTTCTACATACTAGAAAGCTTAACTTATTCTATCTGTCTGACTGTTATCACAATATCTGGAAACGTTTTCCATAAAATAGTTGTTGAAATAAGCGTTTTTTTCTATATTAGTGGTTCTCATCAGGAGAACTTAAAAACAGTGCCTCTGTCTATAAGACATATCATTGCCAAAAGAACATAAAAGATACACTGAAATAAAATACAAAAAGTTCTCCTTTGCACTTTTCATTCATTTAATGAGTAATTTTAAGTGACATCATTTTTTGGTTGTATCTCTGCATTTTCCTCAGGTATGGTAAGCTTTGTATTTCTGCTGCAAATCTAAAATCTTTGTAAATGGGGAAAAGGTGAAATGCCTCAGCATTTGTAAAGAAAATGGCTAGGTTTTATTTGTTGATTTTTTTTTTCCTCCCTTCATAAGGAATCAAAAGATGAACAATGGAAACGAGCTATGGATTATTTAAATGTGGTCAATGAACTCAATTACATGACACAGATTGTTATCATGCTTTATGAGGATCCAAACAAGGTATTTAAAATGGGTAAATATCTTCAGAAATGAGTAGTGCTGAGCTGTATATTACAGTATAAACCCTATTTAATTATATTCCTTCAGGAACTTTCTTCGGAAGAACGTTTTCATGTAGAGCTGCACTTTAGTCCAGGAGCCAAAGGCTGTGAGGAAGATAAAAATTTGCCAGCTGGATATGGATACAGACCTGCCTCCAGAGAGGTAGTAATTATGCCTTTCTTTAAAGCAAAAGTTAGGTTTTCTGGATGTGAACATAGTTAAAATAAACACTGGAAAATTGTTAGGTTAAAAATAAAAGTGTGATTTTTATTTTGGTAGAAAAATGTCCAGTAAAATATAGGCAGTCCCAATCATAATTTGGACTATCTAAGGCTTTGCCAGAATTTTTGCTAAAAATACAAAATACTAATTGTAAAAATGATATCGACATCACTGTCACATGAATGACATTGTGGCAACTGAAAGAAATATTTAAGGAAGTAGTTTGGCATGCTTGTGAATACAGATTGTTGGGGAAAGATTGATGTTTTCAAAGATGTGTGGTCAGGTCTGTGCACTTACCACCTGCTTTTTGAGAAGGGAATGAGAGCAAAGCTTGGCTGGAATTATTCTAATAGAAGAAGAAGAAACGCATATAGATTATTGAAATCTAGAGCAATTTGTTCAATAAAATATGATTTACATCTTGTATTTTTAAAATCAGCTTGCTTTATCTTTACAAAGATTTATTTACGAGCTGCTGCTGCCTACATGTCCCAAAGTGTGCAGACAAATTGAAAATTAATTATGTATTGTTTGTAGAATGAAGGCTCGAAGAAAACCTCTCACAGAAATGATAGTGACGAGGAGGCACATGCTCCTAAAAGAGATGAAACAGATCGATCAGTAGTGATGTTCAAGCCAATGGTATCAGACCCCATTCACATACACAGGAAATCACCCCTTCCAAGATCCAGGAAGATTGGTTCTGTTGAAGTAAGTGTTTGTGTTTCAGATAATGTCTTTGACAGAAATTAACTTTTGCCTACTTTTAACAAAACAAACCGAAATGTAATTCTGCTTTTGATTACACAGAACCAGTAGGATGCATCTCACAGAAGGTTTGCTCTTGCTTTGTGGGAAATCCTCCATGGCAGTAATTTGTCTGAAGGATTTTTATTTTTCTAAATTAATTACTATTCTGCAGTAAGACTTATTTCCTTTCTTTTTTTTTTCCTTTTTAAGCCACTTTAGAAAAGTCAATATTTGAAAATGAAGACTGTTTCAGTCTAAACCTACATCTACAAACTAACATACGTTGCGTTTGTATTCATCCTTACAAGACAGCTGCTATTGGGAGTTAAGCAAACTTTCAGGGTCACCGTGCTGAGAGGGAACAGAGGGTTTGGGGGTGGTAGGGGAAGTATAGGAGGTGAGACATGTCTTCTGCTGTGTTTGCTTTCACGTGGGGTGACAGTGACTCCACTTGTCAAGCTTTTGAAGGTAAGAAAATAAACCAGAAGCTTTGTTTTTAACTGGCTGGGGTTTGTGTTTCATGAATTCGTTAGATAACCTCTTGAACAGTCCAGTTTGCTGTCTTGAAGGCCATGACATCTAGATGTGCTTCACAGATACGGCTTTAATGTCACAGAGGTGGGGGGATGCACGGCTGTATCACTGATACCATTGGGGTGGTTGAGCGGCAAAGCTTCAGATTAGTGCCACTTCTGTGATATTAATGCTAGAAGCAGACTAACAGCTTCTTATTGCCTCATTTTCAGTTGCTTTAAAACCATCAGAAACGAAGATTCACACCAAAAGCTTTTTCTTTCATGTTTGTGTTGGGAATGGGCTGTTTGTATGCAATAAAAGTGTTACAGATTGGCAAGTCACCTGGTTATTAGCAGTGTGGAGAGAAAAAGATGCATGGTTCCTTTCTATAAGGATATCTGTATAACTTCACATGACTTCCATAAATTAACAGACATAATAAATGTTAATGTCTTACATTTTCTATTTTACAAGTTTTTTCATAAACAAATGCTCACAACATCAGTATTTTTGATTTTTAAAAGCTGTTTTCGCTATGATCATGCAAACTCCCCTCCTAGTTATGAGTTCATATACGCACAATAAATTATGTGGAAGTTACTTTCACAAGATATCAGTAGCACAAATTGCCAAATTTTGACTATGCAGGTAATACATGTTGAGATTGAATGTGTTTCAGCATTGTGTGCTTGTATTTTCTGGAAGAAAATAGCTGATTTAGAGAAAACTCAGACTATGAAATATTTTTTCTTTAAAGTAAAATTGGAAGTTTCATCTGGCCTACTGAAATCTGCAAAACCAGTATTTGGAATATTTGAACCAAATGAGGAACTTAAAAAAAGTCACTGCAACTTAAACTGCAACTGCCTTGAACTTTTTTGGTTTTTCCTTTTTTTATCTCCTGTAAGGCAATTCTCTCTTCACCTATGTCCGTTAATTTGAAAAGGACGCTGTCAGGTGTGAGATTATATGGAAGTTTTAATCTGCGTTATAGTCAGCAATATTTACAGAAGGATTTGCAACTGTAACTGAGTCATGAAAATAAAGAGAGCAGAGTTCTAACAGTAAACAAGAACTAGTAAAGCTCATTGACATTGGAAAGCAAATTCTGTATTGCAATAAACATTAATGCTAATGATACATAATGATGTAGGGTATGGGGAGGGCTCTTAGCCTGACACTGTCCTCCCTTGAAGTCTTAATAAGGTGTCCAGAGTCAGATAAATTTTAGGACTTTTTTAAGTTTGGAAAACTACTGCCAGTCAGGTTGGTGCTACTACCAGTGAGTCAGCTGTAAAGTCTCAAAGGCAATTTAAAAAATGAGAATCTTCCAGATAAGGTCTATAGACTAGAAATTGAAACTATTAAGTAATAAATAGGACAGTTTAACATACTTAAGAGGGGAAAAACTATTAAACAGGATATTGACAGATGATCCATGTGAAAATTCTAAAAATTATGAATCAATTATTGTTAACAAATACTTTTCTCTCATATTTAATAATTAGTCTAACAGAAATTTGACCGAAGTGTTCTATTAAAAGGTATAGTTGGATGAAAAGATAAAAGTGGAACTGCTAACTGCCTAATATTGAATTATTACTCTTCTCTGTTCGCTGTTTAATAGTTTTAAAAGTAGTATATAAAAGGGTGCAAGCAGACTGGGTTTTTTTCTTTTCTGTTCATTTGGCTCTGTTGAATCTAACTTTGCATGCTTTGCTGTTTTTTGCCCCCTTTCTCACTTCCAGGAAGAGAGCCCCCTGAGTGTGTCTAGCCCAGAGTGTATTGGTACCTGGCTGCATTACACCAGTGGTGTGGGTACTGGGCGTCGAAGACGCAGATCAGGGGAACAAATCACTTCTTCCCCTGTCTCCCCTAAATCACTGGCTTTCACATCCAGTATTTTTGGCTCATGGCAACAGGTTTTTAAACTTTACTTCATTAAACATTTTATGCATTCCAAGCAACAACTGTCTTTAAGGACATCTAATCCCTTGTTATGGATTATGTTTGAAGCAAAATCTTCCGCTTCCTAAAATTACTTGCCGAGAATGTTTGGGGGAAAAAGAGCAAGTGCATGTTTTTCCACTGAATGTGTTACATGTTTTCATAAAAAATTGGTTTCTTTATAGGAATTGCAAATGTTACCACAGTAAAAAAGGCTTAGTGTAACTGCCTAATGAAAGAGAATTCTGCTTTGGTTTAGTTGTCCTTTAAGACTTTAAAACCAGCATTGCTTAATTTGGTGGTAGGTAAATTGAAAAAAAAAATAAAATTAATAATTGCAACCAATACCATTTAAAATAATTTATTTGGTACTTCATGTTGCTATTCAAAACTTGTTTTGCATATATCATATTTTCAGTGGCCTGGTATTAACTATTGCAGGGAAAAAACTCTAGCACTAATAATTCTTGCCTTCTGTATCTGGAGGTATCTGAAACTCCCAACACAGTACATCATCCATTGACTTGTACAATATTTTGAAGATTGTTCTTTATGTTGGCGGGTGAGGGGAAGGCAGAAAAAAAAACAAACCACCAAATATTTTGGAAGCACCAGTGAAGATCTAAAGATGTTCAGAATGTCAAGATATTGTTTACATATATGACAATGGATGGTGTTCTGTTAACCATATCCTTTTTCTTTGAAAATTTTCATAATTTAATATGGAAAATTCTAAAACTATTTACATTGGAAAAGTTTATATCAGCAAGGGCTGTGAGCATCTGAAGATTACACTGATTGAGCCCGTGCATGGATCAGTGATTGTATCATGTCCTCAATAGCTTGTCTGTCTTTCCTTCCCTCCCCTCCTTTTTTTCAATACAGGCGCAGTTTAGGAGAGTGCATTTGGTAAAATGAAATAAAATGTCTCAAATGTTTGTTCTCATATCAGTCTTGGTCTGTGTCCTTTCTCATTCTGAATGCTTGCTTTGCACCACTTCATTGCAAGGAACTCATATGTGAAATGGACTCCCTTCAGAAGGGGATATTGCATGATCTTTCATGTTTCCTTTACATATTTTTACTAACACTTATCATACAGCTTATTAACACGTGTCTGTCTGAAACAGGCTGCTGTATCAAGTTAAGTGGATGTTTCATGCTGCTGTTCTACTTTCCCTTATTTTTCTGTTTTTTATATCCAGGTCCTTTCAGAAAGCAATAGTAACTTACGAACACCAAGAACTATTCTGGAACAAAAGCAGAGTGGTCTAGGTACGTGCCTAAAATTGAAATTTTGTTCAATGTTACCAGCTTTTCATCTGCTCGTTGTTCTGTACAGTTGTATATTCTTTGAATAGCTTTTTTGTTAACAGGACCCAATAGTACTCGTTATCAATGACATATGCTGAGTGTCTGCCTATGAACTGGACAATTTTTCTGCAGCAAAAGTTTTTGAATAAATTTTAACTGAAAATAGCAAGTTGTTTGAGACTGTTCATGCTACTGATTCTGTACTGCTCGCAACAGGTGTACAGGATTATTTTTAACGTTGAGTAGATTTTTATGGTAATGTAGTTTCTGATTGAGTTTTTAGAATTTGCAAGAATCTTTTGCATTGAAGTGGCCTGCACCAGAAACTGTTAAAACAATTTTCTTGAAAATTTCTGTTTTCTGCTGTGGGCAATTGAGGAAAGTGGAGATGTTTTGCAGAGGGGAGGGGGATGGGGAACAAACCTCAAGTTTCTTGATAGTATCTGGGGTTTTGCACATATTCCTTCTCCTAAAATTAATTTCTTCTTTTCAGCACTAGAATGAATCGTGATAATTTAATGAGTTGTTTCAAATTCTTTTCATTCAAGTGGTGCTTTTCTGCTGCTTCTTTGAAACAGGCATACATATGACTCATACGCAAAAAAACTAAATCATGCACTACTGTAAATCAATATTGCTTTTTTTTCCTGTGTGTCTTTTCATGAGAAAAATGAAGTGCAGAAGATGCATAAGCTATATGCATAAATGTAGAAATAGCTTTTCCTTTCTTTGCAAAGATCTGTATTTTTTGTATGTCTAATCTTTCTGTGATACTTTTCTTCCTATTATATTTTCCCTTAGTAAAATGCATACATCAGGTGCTCTTGTTTATTGAAGTCCTGTTTTTTATTATGTGCTTGATAAAGTTAAATGACTTTTGTCTGACACAATATGGCTTGTGAAAATTGATGTATTTCTCTGTGTAGATTAAGGTATTACATTTGGTGTGAAAGGCTTTTGCCACAGACCAGGCACCAATTTATTTTGGCTGTGATTGGTCACATGTGCTAGTAATGTTTCCCCCCATTGTTAGAAGTATCCTGGATTGTTAAAAGTAATGAAAGGAAGCATCACTGGATAGACAGCTGGTTTTCAAAAAAAAATCTGCTGCTACTTATCAAAAATGTAAAAGATAAGTTCTGAGTGATAAACAGCTTCTCCTTTCAACTAGTAGTAAAATGTAAAGGAAAAAAATTGCAACATTTTTTTCCATTTTGTTCATTGTTGTATGTAAATTTCATTTATGGTTGATGATTACAAAAGTTATTTTTATATTTTTGTCTGTGGCTTTCAGTGATTTGTTTAACTCCCATTCTGATGAGTTGTAACAAAAGTACTGTCACTTGCATGGAACTGTGCAAAAGTCTTCTCAGGAAAGGAAGTCAAGCTAAACTTGATGAAACTTTTAGGTATTTTTAGTTTGTAACATTGTCAGTAATGGTAGCTGAAATATGAATAGAGTATTTCCCATTTGGTTTTCACTTTATTTGGGTTAGAAGGGAAATATTCCCATACTAAGTCTGTGGAAATGCATGAGTACTTCATTGCAGCCTGTCATCTCAAAGGTTGATTTGGGGAAAGCAATGAGCAGTATTTTTCCAGTTTATATTTGTTTCAGAAATGCAGGTTTTAAAACACACAACTTTCACATCATCATCATCATCTTCATTTTGTTTTGTTGTTTTGTTTATGTTTACATTGATGCTAACCGGTAACTTTTTTTTACCAAAAGTGAAAACAGGACAAGAACTCACTTTGTTAAAGCCAATCCTCTCTTTGCACATAGAGCAGAGGGTGCTGTTTCATGAGTAGAAGCACAATAAATTATGATAGTTTCAGCCTACAAGTCCCACTCTGACATTACAAGCATATTGTGAACCTGTCCAAGGCACTGCCAAAAGCTGCCTTTTGTGTGGTAAGAGCCATGTGCTTGCATGCTGCATGCATCCCCAATGTGAATGGACGAACACCTGGTTGTTGTATGTATTTTCTCTAACTCCCATCAGGGTCTCACTGTGCGGGCCTGTTTAGCACCTCAGTGCTCGGGGGTTCTTCAAGTGCACCTAACCTACAGGATTATGCTCGTACTCATCGTAAAAAGCTGACTTCTTCTGGCTTCATAGATGGTATGTGCACACTCTCGCACATGCACGCACAAACCCATGTGCCACATTGAACTTCTAAAGATTTTGGTGGAATCCTAGAATATTTTGCCTTAGTATTAATTTTATGACATTCTGTTGCTTCTTTATTTGCCCATAGGTTGCTTATGTTTAACTTGATAGCACAGTTAATTCTTGTTTGTCTTGAATTGAACACTAGCTCACAGGTTTGTAAGGCATGGCAGGAGATTTCAGCAAGTGCATTTTTTAATTGAACTAAAACTTTTTGTTTAAAATTCTTTAATAATTTTAAACTTTGGCTTGTATCATTGCTAATTGATCTTGGAATTAAATAAATTACTTGGAGCACATGCGAGGAATGAAAGAAATTAGAAACTAATAAGTTAAATACTGATGGTGAAAATTTTAGGATTCCTAACCTTTTTTTTTTTTTTGGTGGGGTTTGGATTACAAAGGAGCAGGAGATTTTCAGTTTTGGATAATCTGGGGTAGAGAAGAAACTCTCTCACTAGATTTCGAATGTAAAGATGCCAAAGCACACCTTTATAACTCTGAGGTGAAACAGTATTCACGCTGTTTTCCCCCCCACTTCACTACTCAGTGTTCGACTCTAACCTGAATAACCTTGTATGCCAGAATCACCAGCTCATTCTGCTTGTTTTCATACACTTCATTACACATATTGTAGTTACCAGCAATCCAAATTTTCTTCTTTTTAACATCTGTTTAGATTTTTGCCCTTTTCCTTGGTCCCTTCTGCATGCCACTCAGTTCTAATACCTTCTCATCTTTTCTTTTTTTCTTCCTTCTTCCCTTCCTATTTTAAAATCTCCCTCTTTTGGTAGCTGTTACAAATTTCAGGTACCTGTTTTTCTCTTTCTCAGACACCACACGCGGTTCTGCTGTTAAAAGGTTTTCTATCTCATTTGCTCGACACCCAACCAATGGTACGTTTTGCTTTTATTTTAAAAACGAAAACAAAAACAAAAGGTTCCTTGCTTCATCCCTTTTATTTTTATTTCAAATACGGGGTGTACAGTATCATCCAACCGTCTGTTTTTCCTAACTTCAAGCACAATTCCAAATATATTTGTAATCATTAGATATCCTAAATCCCTTCTTTACCATTCATTAGTATTAATACAACATCAAAATTCATTCCTTAGAAAAATCCTTGAAAAGAAATGAAGTGCTACTGTTAATCATGATCTCTGTAATAAATTATTCTCCCCAACTTCTTGTGTGATCAGACTGTACACTACAAAATAAATACAGAATGAAATCTGATCTTATTGACATTACACTTCTGGATAGCTGCTGTTTCTTCTTTGTCTTCCTCCTGCTGAGCTGATTCCCTGAGCCTCCTGATTTTAAAATAAATCACTGAACTGACAACTGGAGTTTATGACTGTCTTCTTGCAGTGATGCTAAATTAAAAAAAAAAAAAAAAGCTTTTGTTCCATTCCTTCTAAATTGCTATGTTTGTCATGGGACAAAAATTTATTTTACCTTGTCATACTTCTCTGTTCATCAGATGTGCAAATTACTTAAATATTGCACTAATAATCACAGCAAGAGAGCTGTGACTTCTTGAGCAGCATTGACCTCTTGAGCTTCAAGAGTGAGACTTAACTTGTCTTCAGCTTGCAAAACAGGTCTGGTTTAACACACAGGACAGAGGTATGTCTTTTTCTTCCTCAGCAAAATATTTTGTAGCTCCCTTTCTACATGATTAAATAGGCCCCAAATGTATCCTGTTCATGAAAACTAGACTCAATCCTTCAGCATCAACCAGACCTTTTTCAGCTTTCTTAACTGCACTTTTAAAATGTGCATGACTGCTGGCTGAATACAGTGGTGGTGATGATATTTAAATTGCAGTGGAAATCATCAGTATTTTCATGATAGATTCAAAATATATTTGCTTAGAAACAAAGTTAAAAAAAAATAAAAAGACTCAGTTTTTGTTTGCTTTGCTGAGAAGCAAAGTAGTCTTTTGTTACATTCCTTTCAAATCCATAAAGACTTTTTTTGCACTGCCATGCTTCTTGAAGGGAAACTGATACAGGAAAGCTGAATACCTTTAAAACTGTATTTGATCTAAAGGGCCAATTCTAGTGTCCTATTTCAAATAGGAAAGTCAGGAGTCCATTTTTGCTTTAGACTCAAACCAAGTAATATTCCAAAACATACAAGGTCAGAAAGTAGGAACTGCATTTGAGTATCAGTGTCTAATAATATGATTACTTTCTGTTCCATTTAGCACTATCTATTTGTGACTGCATTCTTCAAAAAAAGATCTACATTGCTTGTTTTGGTCACATTGATTGTTCCGATTCATTTAATGCAGCAGTTTTACCACACATCTTTGACAAGATTAATGCATGCAGTATGAGCTCTTATGAACCCTTAGTGTACTGGAAGTTTCCAAGGGTTCTCTAACTAACACACGTCCATATTGATGTTGTTTCGTCTGTCCTCTGGACTATCATTTTGATTCTCCTTGTCCCTTTCACTCTGTTTTTTTTCCTAATTTTTATGTTGTTATCACACCCTCTTAACTCATTTCAGACTGCCCCCCCATCTTTAGTTCAAGGAACATGGTGAAACAAGTATCTTCTGAAAGTGCTTTACCTTATTTTCTGGGCCTCTGCAGAACACCCACACCTCTTTAGGTGCTGGTCCATTTCCTCTGTGGAATTTCTAGGCTCCAGTGGTATGTCTCTATAGCTTTTGAATCTAAGACAGCAGGGTGGCTTTTTGAGATGCTGCGTTAACCCTTTCATTGTCTTGCATTTTGAGGCTTTAAGAATAAATACAGCCAAAGCACAAAGGCTGTTTGTGTACAGGAAATTGCCTTTTAAAGGGATACTGTCGGGATTCTTCATCATAAAATTTCACATTTATTTCTCATAACGTTGTAAAATGTTTATCATGAAATACTCAAGTAAAACTCTGCAGATAGATTTCCAGGGTATCTTTTAAGCCATATCCCTTAGACGTAAAGATACTACTACATCATGATGGGATGTGACTGACTACAGAATTGTTGAAATTCAGCAAAAATGTTTGGAAGGGAAATACGTAAAACAAGAAAACTTTTTTTCTCTTTTTTTTTCTTTTTTTTAAAAAAAGGGCTTGGGCGTATTTTGAAATTCCTTTCTGGTTTTCTGTAACATGCACTATGACAATAATGGTTATTAAAAAGTTAACCTGACATTGTCCCACTTTGTTATTCACAAAATTAGAAAAATCAATTCTCATTGAAATGATAGTGATTTTTCTTCAGAGTAAAGAGATAAATCTTACATTTCACTGTAATGCAACGAAAGGGTTTGCGCTTTGCATGCATGCAAATAGTTATTTAGGATATTAATATGTATGCCAGACATCTTAGTGCTTACACTGAAGCTTAGCTACTGCCTTTTTGGAGAATAGAAATTAATTATATGGTGGTGTTTCTTCTGTACACGAGAACCAAGTTTTCATGAAATGCAACATTTTGTTAATAATCTAAGTGAAGCTGACATGAGTACACTTCAGTTGATTGTATATTTGTAGTGATTGTCCCTAAAATTTGAGTATTGGCCAAGGTGGATCTAAAAATAAAGATATAAATGCAGACATTTGGGGTTTGAAATCCTGTTGAATTACTTCTCTATGCAAAGTACTAATGGGGAGTGAATGGGGAACATATTGTTGCTTCTTACTTTATGGGAAGGAACAGTTCAGAGTCATAATGCTATCTCTAATAAATGCACCTTGAACTGAAATTCTAAACATTATTTCATTCACTATTGCTTTTTCATTTAATTATCTTAAAAGAAATTTACAGTATTGAATTGCAAAGTTGTAGTGTTACAGCTGAATGTTGAAAACACTAATGGACATATTTTTCTCTTCTGAAATGCAATTGAATGAAGAGCTGTTCATTGAGTTACCAAACTTGCATCACTTTAGAGAACTGCAAATTTTTTTAGCCAAGATGTTTAAATGCTTTTTAGTAATATGGATATGCATGGTTAGTGTATGATCAATACTAACATAGAAAAGCAAAGTCCAATAATTTTTTAGATTTTTGGGTTGCTTTACTTACCTCTTCTAATATATGAAACTCCTAGTCTTCTAAGTATTGTTTTTAAATGCACAAAGGTAGGTGTAAATCTGTCTTAGAAAGTAAAAACATGTAACCTCAAGGTACAAAAATGCTAACAGTGGTTTTCCTTTGACATTAAAGGCAACAGTTTGTTTTCACAGAATACTGAAGATGATAGAACGTGAATTCTGCAAATTTATTTCTTGGAAGATGTAGCATTTTTAGCTCTTGTCTGCTAACAGTTGACAAAATAGCTATATCCTATTTTCTTGCATGAATAAGTTATCTATTTAGTCTTGTGCCAGGTATGAAAATGAGTAGGAAATATACTATCTTTCCTGATTTCTTATTGTAGTGATTTTTCAAAGTTTATCTTAAAGTAAAATTATCTTTCATGAACTGATTTGGGAGTAGAGCACAGTTCTAATGTTTGAATAATTTATGTGTACACATGTACTTCATGTGTACATGGGATTTGTATCCCATGGTATGTTACATGGTCTCTTTAGTTTAGCATACCCTGGAAACTGGCCCATCTTGTTCCAATTCCTATAATATTTAATTTCCATGATTTCAAGAGTCCTATGTCTGCATGTGCTAGTGTAAAATAGGTAGTTTTTATCATGCATTAATACTTTAATATGCAATAGCTTAAATCCTATCTTATGTTTGGAAATCTCTCTTTTTTGTTATATTTCTTTTAGGTTTTGAACTGTATTCCATGGTGCCTTCTATTTGCCCTTTGGAAACTCTACACAATTCCTTGTCTCTGAAGCAGGTGGATGAATTCCTTGCCTCTGTTGCTGCTCCGTCAAGGGAAAATCTACAGGAGACATGTACTGGTTTTAGTTTGTAACTATGTTAAGTTCTTAAATTTTGTGTAATTAATTTTTGCAGTGTTTGACAGCTAACAATTAAACTAAGATACTGCTTTTAAAGAAACAAAAATGTACACAAACCATAATTTTAAATTTTGCAGTATCCCTTTATGGGTATGGATACTGTCATAATTCATTGTAATAATGTATCTGTTGACTGGGGTAGTAAATTAAGGATTTAATGAAATCATAATGGGTTTATTTCCCTTATTATTGCATTGACTTCTCTGTACTGTCCACACTGTCAGCTGAATCACTCGTAATGCTTTTTAGTGAGCATGCAGTATTTCCACCTTTATTTCCAGTACTGTTGTACTGGCAGTAACCATAGCAGAGTAGTCTTGCATTTACACTTAAAGCTGTTTTATTTCCTGTTTCCTTTAATATTACTTGGAGTTTCATCTATAGAGTGCCTTGCAGTTACCTAGTTTTTAGTAGTTTGTACTGCATGTTTATATGATCTTGAAATGGAATACAGCTGAGTTCTATCCATGTACACATTTCTGGGGAAAAGACTTCCCATTGTGATTATACTGCTGTGTCTTTGGAAATGGTTTAAGTTAGGTCAGATTTAGGTCATCTATATATTGAGATGCTTATAATTAATGTCAGGTGACTGAAAATAAATTTTCTTGAGGAAGTGTCTAAAAACTCATGCTTTGATCAGAAAACATGGTACTTTCAAGTACCAATACAAAGGTTATCCACTTGTTAGGATTTTTCTCTTTTTTTCTGTTATAGGATTTTTCCTTTTTTTCCTGTTTTATACAGTTTAGGTTTAAATCAGCAGCTATTTGATAGGGTAAGCCTCCTATATCAGAGAAGGAAGATGAGCAGTTTAAGAAAACTGATGTTACTGAAAAAGAGCTCAGGGAGGTTTACAAGTATATGAAAATTCCCAGCTATTTAAAATGCCTTGTTATGGTTAGGAAGTTCGTGTGTCATGAAAATCCATTCAGAATTGAGAATACATAGGATGAAAAAATACTTTAAAAAACCCCTTGTCACACTCCTAATATATGGTTGTCACCTTTGTACTGAGGAGTGCTTGGAAATTAGACCTGATACAATTGAGACCATAGGTTTTTGGCTCTCCTGCTGCTTTCCTATACTATTTGGAGGTTGTCTGGAGATGAATGTATTGTGTGCACTCTTCATAGACCTTTTGGACTAAACACCTATTCGGGTGCAGTCTTCATAACCTATGAGAAGTAGCACTAATGCTTTTGCCAGTCTTCTGGCAAGGCAGCTGCTACTGAAATTCAGGTTATCTGCCTTAGCAGCATGCCCTCATTGTGGTATTTTCTGAGGTAAAAAGGAGGTCTTTAGATTTTTCTTTCATGTTGTGAAGTTTGACACCAGAGTCAAAAATGGGCAGCTGAGCCACTGGCTGTGTGTCTGTGGTGTCTGTATCACTGGATAGATACACAGCCCTGTGGCTGCTGCTTTTAGGTTTGTCTGGATGAGAGTATTTTTATTATTAATGATGTGTATATTCTTTTTTCCCCTCCATTTCAGCTTCTCCGACTTACATGATGCCAGGAAGAAAAATTTCTTTAAATACATATACCCCTGCAAAAATTCAACCAACTCCACTTGAAACTTTGCCTGAAAGGCTTGCAACAGAGAAACCAACCTTATGTAAGTAACTCTGTCAGAGGCAGAATGACTGATTTGATTATTTCCAGCAGTGAAATATTCTTTCTTATGTGATTTCATAGGGCAGCTATTTCTGACGATTCCCTATTTGTGTGAGTGGGATCATGTTGTGGGTCAGTGAGAAACCAGTAGCGTTGCACAAATGGTTTTAGCAGTAAAAAACTGTTAATAGTTACTTTCTCTTATCCTCTGAATTGTTTCAGTTTCTCTGGCCTGAAAGTTCATGGCGTTTTGTTTTGAAGTATGACAGCGTTTCCAGCTATCTGCAGGCTATGTCCCCATTCAATCACTAGTATATTCAGTCTGAACTGCTGGCCATCTACATCGTCTGCTTTTGGGTGCTTGTGCTGTTTAGACAACAAATTTCACTTGGGCTTCTGATTTCATTAGATAGTGTAGCTTGTTTCTATGATTGGTAACACGCAATTATCTTGCTTTTGATGCTTTTTAGCATGGATATTAAATGTAAAACCTAATGCCTTTTTTTTTCTCTCTCTACCTGTACAGCTACCCCTGGATCTCCTGTTAATGTATCTAATGTTAAGCTGTCTCTTGAAGAGGCCTCACTAGATGTAGAACTTAGTGGTGAAACTCTTTCTGAGAAGAAATGATCAGACAAAACTGGAAGCCTCAAACGGTTCTTTAGTGTGCGTTCAACTAAATTACTGAGCTTTCAAAAGCCATTCGTGTCTGCAGTTCACAGTGCACTTAAGAATCTTTAGTTTGTACATCGTTAACTAGTGCGCACACTACGTATTTAGGTCAAGTGTCTTCTCATTTTCTAAAACATTTCAGGAGATGTATTTATCAGTTTGATGAACGGCACACCTTTAATGGAAAAGCTGCACATGAACCTTTTTTATGTCTTCAAATATCTACTGTAAACCTGTACAAAAAGAAAATGGTATGTGTTACAGCGGCTCTGTTGATGTCACTGTAATGAAGGCATTGTCTGTTGTCATCATGAACTTCTATTTTCAGGAGTTTATAATCTCCCTGTGAGTTTCTTCTGTAGGCTGAAATGTAACATGCATCTTGACCTTTTTTTAATTTAACTGCATTTCCAAAGAGATCTCTTTTGCCTGGTTTGAAGATAAGCAGATATTTTCTGCATTTTAATTATTTTATATCATATATGCTGCAATAATTAGGCATGATGGAGTGAGTTAATGTATCAGCACTTTTGATAGCGCTCTCATTTTTTTCTGTGTTTACATCAGACCTGTAACATTCAAATACACCTTCTCTTCTATTATTTAGTATACATGCTTGTATACGGGTACCTGTACGTCATCCAGTAGATAAAACTGTCTTTTATATGCTTTTATCAAAACCTTCTTTTGTTTACTAAAAAAGACAGTTTTATTTTCTTTGCCATATGTTTCTACAAAAAGGTGATACTGAAAAGCAGATTTTGTAGAAAGAAAAATGGTTACAGTTGTTCTGCTGGTAGGTTTATTCTAAATATTGTAAATATTCCATCTATGCTCTATTACCATCCCTTCAGAGCAGAGAGAGACTACCAGAAATCAGTGCATACTGTTGAAAAATACTCAGGATTCATCATGGCCTGGGGATTTTCATACCTCTCTCCTTTCAATCTAGATTTTATAAGAGATGTTAGAAGCATTTGTAAATCCGTGGAACTTGGAGTTATGGGGTTATATAGAATAATCATTCAGTCTAAACAATTCTTGTCATTTTATCTGTGGCATGAAAAATAACTGTAATTATCCAAAATGTATGAGAATATTGTCCACTTTTTTTAAGTTCAAGTGTCTGAGTAGTAAGAACTACAAGTTAGGTAATTTTTTCATGTTTAAGATGCAGAAGACACAGCTTATGAGTAATATGTTTGTAGGGCTCTTACTTGTCTCCAGAGCCAGTGCAACTATAATTGCATTCACATTGCCACAGGGTCTGTTTTCAGTGTTTACCATATATAAAATGGTTTCAGCAGACTAATTCTAACAGTGCTGGTTAAATACCAAAAATATGAAGGGTTTCACAGCTATTTACTTCAAACATTTCATTTTCTGTAGTGTAATTGTGTTATTGGCAGTGTTGGTCTTGCACACAACTGAATGTACACTTGTTTACCGTTTAAAAAAAACAAAAAAACCTGACAAAATTTAAGTATGCCTATCATTCCAGTCAACCAAAGCTGTGGCATAACTTTTTTTTTATGTGCTCCTAAATAAAAACAAGGTCACTGGCAATGTCTCTCCATTGTGTTTTCTTTTAAAAGCACTGTGAAATGCAGCGGATCATTGATGCTGTAGTCTCAGCAGAAAACAATTTGCATATAAGCCACTAATTTACAAAGAGACCAAAATTTCCCTTCGTGATAAAAGACGTGACTTAAAAGAAATTACAGTATCATTTTATACTGCAATCACTTCTCAAAAGGTAGTCACGCATTCTGCAGGGCTTCTTCATGTTCCAGAATGGTGACATCAAATTCAGAACCACCATGAGGGCTCTTCTTCCTCTTGCTGCTCTGACAGTAGGGCAGAGAACGTGGACTCGGCTGATTTGAACCTATTTTTAGACCAGTTCCTTTATGCAGTCGCACTCTGTCTCACATTAAACTTTGAACTGTACATCCTATTCCAACCAGATTTGACAGTGGTCAAAGAATATGTGCACAGAAAATCAGTGGTTGAATATGCCTGTAACTCCCAAAATACTGCCATCCTGTAACGTAGCTTCAGTAATCATTTAGCATTTCTTTAAGAATGAAGCATCATTACCAAACAGACCAAAACACAGAAATGTTTGTGAAAACTCCTAAGATGATTTTTAACTCTTCATTTATGTTTTATTTTCTTTTATTATAACATAGACATAAACTTCAGTTACATAATTATCCAAGCAAGTAAAATTTTTAAGGGGAAGCAGATGTGCTTTCAAAGTTCAGTTTTTGTAAAAATCTGTAATAAACAAGCCTAAGCAGGTGTGCATACAAAAGATAATTATCATACATATCCTTCTATAACAATATATCAGAAGTAGTGATCACACACTGAACAATAGCATCAAAAGCAGAGATCAAAGCAAGATGGCAGAAGAACTGTAACAAAGGTTTCTAATAGCTATTTCAGTGCAAGAGACAAGTGGCAGAATGCAGGGATTTAACACAGTTTTCTATCATCTAACACGGGTGGAAACAAAATATTCCTTTGTTTTTCCTGGGTTTTTTTCAATTTACATCAATCATACTGTTGACACACCCACAAGTAACTTGCTAAGGAAAAAATTGCAATAACTTTTCCAAAAAGTCAATTCTGCAAGAACCACTGAAAGAAAATACATGGGCATTTTAGCAGTTGTTCATGTTTCTTTTATTTTTCTTTTTAAATAATGGCTTTAATTTTGCTTGGATATGTGAAGGGGACAAATTTCATTGAGTTTTTTCAAGTACTAATTTCTTGACTCCCTCACTTAGCCCTTAAAAATAACCATCTTGTACAGAAACTGGCACAATAACAAAGCAGTGCATTACTGTGCAAAACACATTAGAGTGCATTACTGTGAAAAACACATTCAATTAAAAAACCCAAATGTTTTGTCTATAAATAATGGATAAGTGTGTGAATGGCATCAAGTATGGGCATAGGAGAGTACACTAAATACAGAGAACACCCCTATTAGAAAAGAGGTGGAAGACCTTACAAGAAACCTTTTTCTATGTTGATAACACCAGTTCTAAAGTGTACTTACTTAGAAAAATTGAAAATAGGCTGAATTAAAAAGTTGTTTTGTCACTATGCCATGCAACGTATGAATGTAGTATATAGAAATAGACTTCTAGTCCAGAGTTCTAAAAATTAGAAATTTGCATGTGATCTGCCACTGAGGGGAGAATTAACTTTCTGAAGTAACATTGAACAGGAAGAGAAATGATTTTTTGTCTCACTCCAAGCTATAGGGAGATCAATGTGTATTTTTCTATCACAAAGTTGTTGAAAAGAGGAACTTTTATCTGGAAATTACGATGTCTAGTGGTCTTTCAAAAAAAAAAAAAGAGCTAATTTGGTGAGAATTACCCTGATCTAAACAAGATTATATGCTTGACAGGTTTTAATGGGAAATTCTTCGATTTTAATTAAATTATGAGAAATACAGGAAAGGAAATTCTCGTATTTTATATGGGTACCTCAAGGTTAGCCTGAAAAAGAGGTCTGTTAAGGCTTTTTTTTTGCCTGGATGCATCTTTTATCCAATATGGGTTTTAGAAATCCTCTTTTTAAATTGTACAACATGCTTGATCTATATAATCCTATGCCCAAGCAGAATGGAAATAGCATCAAAGCACCACACTTGCAGATCTCCATTCAGTTTAAAGGGAAAACAAGGTAATGTGTGATGTGTGTTTTGTACCAGATGAAGAAGAATTCTAATATAATTGCAGTATATTTGCTTCCAGCAAAGCCTGTTTGGTCTGGGTACATGCCTTACTAAATCTCCTATTCATCTCTCCAAAGGAAGGAATAACTGCTCATTTATTTAAGAAGATTATTGCACAATAATACAAATACCAAAATGCTTGTGTGTATTCCAAAATTTGAGTATAATTCCATTTGAACCTCCTTTTCTTGTCTTCAGATTCATGATAGCTTTTTAATTCCTCTTTTGGGTGGCAACTGGGAATATATTTAGGCATAAAATATCATATATAAAACTTCCATAATTATTTTAAAAGACTACTCTGGAAAATATTTTGAACTATTTATGAATCTTAACTAAGAGCCTGTAGCCATTTTTAAAGAGCATTTGCACAGCACATCAAGTTACAAACCACTAAAAAGGAGAAAGGAAAGCAAAGAGAAAATCAAAAGAATTCAAAAGACTGAAATGACACTGTACTTGAAACAGAATAAAAAAACCCCTGGAGATTCCTGCCTTTTCCAGGTTCAGTATTAGTTATGAATAAGTAAACACGGACTAAAACTGCACAGTTTTGGGCCACACAATTTAAGAAGGATGCAAAAGCACTTGAATGCATCCAGAGGAGAGCAACCCAGCTGGGGGAAGGGCTGGAGGGCATGTGCTGTGAGGAGGGGCTGAGAACTCTGAGCTTGATTTGTTTGGAGAGAAAGAGGCTGAGGGATGATCTCATGGCTCTCTGCAGGTCCCTGAGGAGGGGAAGTGGAAAGGGGGGTGCTGTTCTCTTCTCCCTGGGCTCCAGTCTTGGGACATGTGGGAATTGTTCAAAGCTGTGCTAGGGAAGGTTCAGACTGGACATTAGGCAGCATTTCTTTTCTGAGAGGGTGGCCAAACACTGGCACAGGCTTCCTAGAGAGGTGGTCGATGCCCTGTGCCTGTCCACACCTTTAAAAGAGGCATCTGGACAATGTCCTTTATGGTGGGGTTTAACTTCAGCCAGCCCTGAAGGGGTCAGGCAGTTAAACTAGCTGGTCACTGTAGGTCCCTTCCAACTGGGCTATTCTTTTCTCTTCTGTTCTGGTGTTAATTGCCATACATTGTGACCTCAACATATGCTTTGCATTCGATCTACAACCAGCAGGGTTAAACAAGGATCACAGGAACACAGAGCTGGAATAGGCCTCAGGAGGACTGTATTCAAACCTCTTGCTCAAATCAGGGTCATCTGTGGGACCAGACCAAGTCACTTAACCAGCTGGGGCTTGAGAACCTTGAAGGACAGAGACTGTGGCAGTGTCTTCATCACTTCTCTTGCTTCTTTAATAAAGTGTATGTTGACTTTGATAAACCTACTTAGGTTCAATGAACAGACCTACAGCAACACTGGCAATTACTTGCTGTTGATTCTTCCTGTACAAGTGCATTCTAAATGCACCATTTGTCAAAGACTGGTCCATAACTTCACTTCCCTCTCCCAATAAGCTTTAGATCTCATAGTGTAGGGACAGTGTGACTTTTCATGTTGGATGGCTCTGTTCATTGCTTCCACATGCTCTGAATCAGAGTTGGTACTGATTGAAGTTCTGCAAAACACACAAACCTCTGAAACCTCCACCTTTTTCAAATTCCTCTGCTTGTGTCCATCTGCACACAAATTCAGCCTTGCTTAAGTAGCCATAATTCCTACTGAACTCAGCTAAACTAGGCAAAAAAAGTGAATTTGGCCCAAAAGTTAAATCAAAGGATGCTTTTCACACTTACTAAAACTATTTTTTAAAGTTCTTATATAAAAAAATAAAAGGGATTTTTTAAATGCTGTGCCTAAGACATTTTGTTTAGGTTCAAAGTAATTTTTCACTGTAGTTTTTTTTAACTTAGCCAAACAATCTTTTAAGATGTGACTAAGCATTTTAGTTTGGATAGCAAAAGTTGCCAAGTTATATAGCAATAGATAATATTTCTTTCTTTGTCTTTTAATGTAAAAATATTCCAATTTTTTTTCCATTATAAAAGTTATGCTACCTTTTATCAGCCATGCCCTGCTCAGAACTGTTTTTCTTTTCCCTGCCCCCTCTCAAATAAGTACCTTGTATTTTACCCTGATTGTAGTTATGGATTTCCAGCAAAATCCAGATTTTCAAAATAATGGCTACAATCCCTCATAAGGGAAAGAAAAGTGAGTATTTAATAAAAAATGTTTGTCTCATTAGGTTTTGGAATTAAATCCTTGTGCAGAGAATCAAAGAAATATACTGAGTAAATATTCTTCAAATTGCTCAGCTTTCAGCCCTTGTGATTTAATAACTTCACTAATGCTCAGAACACCACAGCAATTTCCACTGTACAAACCTGGAATATAGGAATAGCAAGGAAATAAAATCCTTTTCATAAAAGCTCTCTAGGGATAATAAATAAGGAAGAACTTGCAGAAAAGAACAGAAATTAAGCCTGTTTTCTGTGTATTTTACTTTTAATATTACGTTTATTTTTCTAAATGGAGTTGTAATGTCATTCTAATTGGCTGTTATTAATGTGGGAAGCTGCTGATGAGTACAGCCACTGTAAGATGTAGGTACTTCATGTTTTAGCCAGAGTGAACATGCAGAGAAAATGGTCTGTAATGATCTGTTTTGCTTTGTTTTGCAGTAGCACTAAAAAGTGTTAAGATCTTAAGTGGGAAAACAAAGCGCCCAAGCTCTTCAAAATATCTGTTCTCCATGTAAAATCTTGAATTACTTGAAAAAACATTGCAAAAAAGCACTGCAATACAGGAGTCAGTCTCGGGAAAACCTGTCCTCCCTGGTTGTATGGAAAATGCAGAACTTTGAAAATTATGGTGGTTTAGGAAGCTGTAGGTTTATTTTCAAATATTTGGTGTAAAATGCGAAAACTACACTTAGGAGAAGTGTTCAGGATCTGCTTTTCTTTTGATACCTAGAGATGTGAAAGTTTTGCAGCACGTTAATTCTGCCAGTGTGATATAAATGTTATTAAATATTACAGCTAATTAAATATTAAAATATCTGATGGTGGTGGTGGGGAGAGGACACACAGGACTGCTAGTCTGTAAAGCATGTTTTCTTTTAAACAGTAACAAAGCCAGAACACATCACAGTCACCCCTCCAAGCATCTGTTGCCTAGTCAATCATCATTGCTGCATGACCCTCCTCCTGGGAACCTCATCTCTGAACCTGACTGACAGCTCAGTTGACAGCAAGATGCTGCTGGGAGTAAGTGCTTTGGGGAAAAGTTGTGGTATACTGACTCACACAATTTTATGGCTTCATTTACACCACAGGACAACACAGGCAGGTGGGGTTTCTAGCTCCAGCTAGTAGTGCAGATGTCAATATGAACCAAAGGAGTTTGTGTGCTGTAAGCAACAGGGGGCATCATAAAAACCCTGAATTACACTCCAGCTTCATTCTCATAGGATATTCTGGGTTGGAAGGGACCCACAGGATCATCAAGTCCAACCTGCAAATGAACAGTCTGTACAGGGATCAAACCCATAACTTGGCATTATTAGCACCATGATCCAAACAACTGAGCAAGTCTCAGTGTTGGTTCTTACCCTGCTGCTTGGCCAGACATATTCTCCATGTTCTGTACTAAATTTACTCATTTAGTTCTCAGAACACCTTTGTGAACTCGCAAACCCAGTGATGCCCGAGGGCTTTGCGGAGCCTGCAATTAAAGCTCCATACAAAGACCCTGCTCTTTGTGCCCCTGTTGGCTCTAGGTGAGAATTTCCAACAAATGCAAGTCCCAGGAGCATCTGGGTGCAGGAGGAGCACATGGAATGCCAGCGCCCTTCCCTGCCCTCCCAATGGATGCAGCAAACCCTTCCCTGCCATCCCAATGGATTCAGAGCCCTTCCCTGCCATCCCAATGGATTCAGAGCCCTTCTCTGCCATCCCAATGGATTCAGAGCCCTTCCCTGCCGTCCCAATGGATTCAGAGCCCTTCCCTGCCATCCCATTGGATTCAGAGCCCTTCCCTGCCGTCCCAATGGATTCAGAGCCCTTCCCTGCCATCCCAATGGATTCAGAGCCCTTC
>VWZF01003939.1:214047-228116 GCA_013396755.1 Sclerurus mexicanus | reverse complement strand
GGGGGAATGGCTGATGACCTGTAGAAGCAGATGTTGAACAGCCAGGATGCCATTTTTCACATCTAAAGCAAGCTGTCTTCACATCTGGAAGATGGAAGCAATGCAGTGCACTCAGTAGATCATGTCTGGTCCATGGCCTATGAGGTGGCAGCTGTTACACACATTTTTTGAAAGCTCGGTTTAGTGAGATCTTTGTCAATAGAAAAAAAATACACTCTAAATATGGGAGAAGTTGCTGTGGATGTGCCAGTGGATTTAGATGCCCCCAGAGATGAGGGACTGTAAGGAATCAAATGGACTAAAACGTTGAAAAAGTGAACTGTAAAGATGCTGCCTTTTTTTGTGTGTACAATACTATTCAAGTAGGTTTTCAGCAGTTAAGTATATAAATGTGTTTATGGTATCTTTCATCAAAAGAACCCCCCAAGATAATTTTAAAAGGCAGATGTTGGTGGTAATTCTGTTATGTGACATGCTGCAGAGCACAAGTCAAGGCTGTATAGAGAAGTACTGGCCTGAGTGATACAAAATTCCACTTCTGCAATACTTTCTCAGCATCTTGTGTTGCATAAAGACTCTATTTTCTGATCAAGCTCTGTTTTATTTTTAGGAGGATAGCATTGTGTTTAAAATGGAAGTTGACGTAAATGGGGAGTCCAGGACTGCCCTCTCCACCCTCCCTGTGCCTCTGGCAGAGGTGAGCTCTGTGGGCAGGATGGAAGCAGAGAAGCCCCGCTGTTCCAGTACCCCCTGCTCACCAATGCGGCGCACAGTTGCAGGATACCAGATCCTCCACATGGACTCTAACTACCTGGTTGGCTTCACAACTGGAGAGGAGCTGCTAAAGTTAGCCCAGAAGTGCACAGGAAATGAAGAGAGCAAAGGAGAATCCGGGCCGAACTTGCGCTCCAAACAGCTGGATTCAGGACTTGCACGTACCTCCCGTTTGTACAAAACCAGGAGCAGGTACTATCAGCCATATGAGATCCCAGCAGTAAATGGAAGGAGGAGGAGGCGGATGCCCAGCTCAGGGGATAAATGCAATAAAGCTTTACCATATGAACCTTACAAGGCACTCCATGGTCCCCTGCCTCTCTGCCTTTTGAAAGGTAAAAGGGCTCATTCAAAATCCCTGGACTACCTCAATTTAGACAAAATGAGCATTGAGGAACCTGCTGACACAGACATGCTACAATACCAGCTCCAACACCTTACACTTAGAGGGGATCGTATGTTTGCAAGGAACAGCACATGAGCTGCCATCTTGAACTTAGAAACAATTTCTGATATATTTTTNCAAAAATCCACTGCTGTACTGTGTACATGACTGTCCACACTGTAGGTGGTTGTATCAGCTAAATGTTATCAGAAAGTAATTTATTTGAATAGAGTCTTGGCAATGCAATGTGTTACAAATACTTGGAGGGAGAAATCTTTCCAGAGCAAGCAGCTTCTGATGCAAATTTGACTGCAATGAGTGGTTATTTCTTTGGACATATTTTAACAAGAAACCTGTTGATTTTGGTATTTGGGATTCTTTTTTTTTTTTTGTACAGCTAGATCTAGTATTTTTGGTAATTTAACACTGAAAAATTGGTGATGTTGGCTTGGTTGTTGCTAATTTTGGCTTGATGTTAGGAAACTGCTCTTGGATAAGTACTCAAGTTTAGGAGGTTTTTTGGTTGTATTCTTTTGTTTCTGTCTTCTATAGGAAAATGTATGGGTTTTTACAACATGGAGAGGAAAGTGACTTGAATAAATCGCTTGTTATTTAAGCAATTCAGTTCAAACATTTTGAATCAAACATTTTCAGACTGTTCTTGTACTGCTGATGAGGTGAGATGGACTCAAAAAGCAAACTTTTGCTACTTGAATCCTATTAAATTATTTTTTTTAGTTTCTGCATGGAAGCAATTGCTTTGCCTTTTCTATAAAACGTTCAGAATAAGTATTTGGGTTATTTAAAGCAAATGTTTTGAGGAGTGAAGATTTTTTTGTTGTTGGTTTTATTTTTTACATTGTCTTGAGAGACAAATTGGAATGTCTGCACTGGTATTTCAGTAATGTTTTTGATTTTAATTTATGGTTTCTATACTATGTATGGTAGCAGAGGGTGTCAAGTAACTTCAGCATAGCTTTGGAAGTTCTGTTGACTTGAAGCACTGAACACTTGAGATCTGGAGGGATGATTTTTTTTTTATAGGCAAACTGCAAGTGAAGTATTTCTGTATCAGCATTGAGGAGATGATCCTGAATTATTCAACAGATTGAATACACTGGCTTCTGTTACTTAATAAGTTTTATCCAAATTTTATCCATGACATCAAATGCAGGTTTTGGCAGCTGTATTCCTAGATGTATTGAATACACTTTAGTAACTTATGTTTAAAAATGAAAAATAGTTTTCATACTTTTTTTTTAAGTTTCTTACTGAAGCAGTGTGCAACTGATTTTGGCTGATGACCTCTGTAGAAGTTAAAAGTAATCTCATGTTATTTTGAAACGTAAATTATTTGATCAGTTGTTTCTGATAGAATTAAGATTTTTTGTTTGTTTGCTTATCACTCAGAATGAGTCGAAAGCACTAGATAGTGCATGTTCTGTGGAAAATGTCACTTACTCCACAGTTTTAAATGAAGGCAGCCCAGTACTGAGCATTTTGTGGTTGGATTATCTTTTTTTAGGTTTGTTAGAAACATTACAAAAAACCAATGTGTATTTTTGAAAGTTAACTACACCTGTGTAAATTTAATGTATTGAACAATGACCTTGAAAGTAAAGTCTTCCTTATATAGTCTTTAGTTTGAAAAACAGAATATGGTCAGATGCCAAAGAGGTGGGGTTTTGTTTAAGGACTAAACAAACTGTTTATTGAAATACCCAGTGAAAGTGTATTTCTGGCTGAAAAATAAAAAGGGTGGTATAAACAGCAATTGGTGTGGAGTCTCTTGCTATGTAGGAGAAAGGACACAATTTTAGACCAAGGAATATTTGAAAACAAAATAGACGTTTAGGTTTATTACTTTTATTTCAGGAAACAGGCCATGCATTTACTAGTATTTTGTGCTTGTTTCTAATATTGTCCAGTGCTGTACTTGTATGGATGCACTAAAGAAGAGGTTGACAGCTCTCTAGCTGAGTTAAAACATAAAAGATGTGTTGGCATTTTATGCATTTTCCTTGTGAATATGCTCAGACGTGATAATGTTGTTTGCTTAACTAATGCACACTTGCAGCTCTGAGAAATATTACTTGTGCTATCTATAATAGAGACTAAGCAAAGAATTGTCAGTGGATTGTTTTTTCTAACTTTCAATGGTACCAAAGAATCAGAAACAAATTATCCAACATAATCAATTTTTAAATGTTTTTCAGTGTGGTCTGGGTGAAGTCAGTTAACTCTGCCTTATTGTGTGCTAAGGAGAGACTGGAAAAAAATCATCTTGAGTGAGAATACAGGCAGTAAAAACTGGAAAAACTGCTTTGAGGAAGACTTATAGTGGAGCTACATTACAGAAATACAAGTTGTTATAAACTGTGGTGTTTAAAATGCAGATCTAAACCTGAAAAATGTATCTTTATTACAATGCTATAACTTTAAAGACAGTGTCAAGCTTGGCAACCAGCAGCAGAACTGCACATTTCTTTTCGAGTTGTCTGAGCACTTGGCAAGGAGAGTTGTATTGATGTTTCTTTTTAGGGACTTTTTGCATGAATGTTAACTGGGACATCAGTTTGATCACTCTAAGAGTGGCACAAATATGTCTGTTAGATTTCAGAACAACACACTTAATAATGTTTGGATTATTGATTTGTTTCTTTTTTGTCTGTGTCACAGTATGTTTTTTAGCCAGAGGGTAATGCCAACTTTCTGAGCCCTTGGAAGCCTTCAGATAGATTATATGGGAGTTGTTTTTCCCCATTGATTTTGCTAGTGAATTTTTTTTCCCCTCTTCATTCCATCACAAAGGACTCAGGGAAGATCAAGCTATTTTCAGGTCTTTAGAATATGGAAAATTTCCCTTCTTGGAAGGAGCAAGGGGGGTCTGTAGTGGTCTGCAGTACTTGCTTCTGTTCTTGTAAAAACTAGGTAGCGTTGTTAATGATGCTTAAGCACAGAACTTAAATGAGCTGTAAGCTGCTTTTAGGTGTTTTCTTCTGGCTCCCAAGCATAGGTGCAATTTGGCAGAGTGTAGGTTGTTACAAGATGCTGGTAACTGACCTACAAAGCGTCACAGGTTTGTTAGAAAAACAAGGCAAGAGTCTCTCTTGTGTCTCGGGAATCACTATCAAGGAGATTTTCTGCTTTTTTGCCCTTGCATTGCATGTTGATGAATTACACCAACCAACAGCCCCTTCAGCACAGGAATCATTCGTAGTGTTGCTGCTCCCTCAGAAGTTACCCCTGGTTGCTCCTTTTGGCTGCTCCTGGGGCGGCAGCAGTTCAGATTTGGTGCTGCTGCTCCAGTGGTTTAAGTGCCAACCCTAATCCTGTGCATTTCTGTGGGATGGCTCAAGGGAGGAGCATTACCCTCATGTTTGAATACCCACTCTCTTTAAATTTTAGCTCTGGCACTTTGGTGGTAGAGAATGACATTGGGGCAAACCTACAGAGGAACTATCTGGGTAACATTAGAAGGGCTGAGGAAAGAAGATTTGTTTCTTTTGTGGGGAAAACCCCAGAATTAGTTAAATTGTGTTGGAAGCAAAAGAGAAGGTAAGGATATTAACTGACCATGTTCCATCCATTTTTAGGAGACGAGTTCTCTCACCTTGCACATGCTTGATTTCACCTATCAAAAAATTGGTCTGGAGTAAGAAGAGGCAGAGGACAAAGAAGGAGAGCTTTGCACTGTGTTTTTATTTTGGTGAAGAGTAGGAGGGCAGAAAGAATTCAGGTACATCAGGAGGAAGGCTGGAAAAATCAATGGAAAACCTCAGAGGGGCAGTGCTGCAAGAGCAGGAATAGTGAAATAGTGTGTGACTTCAGTGTCAAAACAAGCAAAGACATGGAAGAAAGTGATGTGCTGCTCTCAAATCTCTCTAGAAAGCAACTTACTGTTTTCTGTGTGATTTAGTAGGGTGATGGGACATCTTAGCAAAACACTGATCCCAACTGGGCTGAAGCAGGAGCTTGAGGCTGTGCATGTGCATGTGCACTTTAATACTCGTACGCTTAGATGAAATTTAAATGGGAGTTCTGCAGGAATAAAATAAAAATCTTTTTTCCATTTCAGTGGAATTCAGTCTGAATTCAAATCCTGTGGTGTTTCAATGATATTGGGCAGCTCTATGCAGTGACAATAGGTAGATTGTGCAGTTTCACCGTCTGGAGAGCTGCCTGAAAAAGAGGAGAACTTTCGTCTGTTGCATTCCTTTATTATTAATTTCAGTTTAAAAAGAAAAACCTTGAAGCTTCTTTATGTGTTCTGGTATAAATACCAACTATGATGTCTGGTAGGATTATTGCTCCACTTAATTTTGGCTTTTTGCTAGACTCGCCTGCTGGAGGTCCTGGTGACCTGTTCTTTCTGTGGTCATGAAGGAGATACAGGTGCTAAAATATGCAAGAACTCCGAGAACAGCACTGACAGCTTGAACCCTGTGAAAAAAATGGAGCAAGCCATGATTTGCTGTAGTGCTTTACACTCTTGTTTTGACCTATTTCTCAGAAAGTCAAAAAATGTTCAAAAAAAGCATTAGGTACTGGGATGCCTTTAGAAATCTATTTCAGGCCAGAAATGTTGCAGCTACAGAGCTTCATGGTGTGCAAATGGATAAAAGTAGGAAGGGAGAGATGATGTTGTGCACTGGAATATTATGTGGCAGAACACCAGTGTTTTGAGCTAGGTGGATAAGACAGAGTGGAAAGAAAAATGCATTAAATTAAAATTCATTTTTTTCTGCCTCAGCTCAGTGATTTAAAGTTTTTAATGTTAATTGGGGCAAACACTGTCCAATATTTATGAAGAAATATTGAAAGATACCAAGAACAGCTACAGGTCCAAGCATGTTCACTGCATGCAAGATTTCTACCTATCCATCTATAATAATACTTCCTATAGAATTTTACTAATTTTTTACAGCCTTTCAATGTTCAGCTGATATATTTTCAGAGTTAATTTTGGTAAAGAATTAGAAAAAAACAGTATTGCAGGAAGAAATAACGGAGGTGTTAGTTACAATGGTAGATAAATCTTCACATATGGAGCGGCAGTCCTAGTGATTTAGTAACTTTGAAGGAGAACTACAAACACAAGTGGAAAAGTCATTGCTCCCAGGAGCAGAGGTGGGGCAAGATGATCTGTAGAGCATGTTCCAACCTGCACATTTTGTAAGACACGACCATGCCTCAGAGGCGATGAAGTGCTTCACAAAAATTAGCCTTAATATTTCGGAGGGGTTTTTAGGAGGCCAACTACCCAGTTCTCCCAGAAACATGGAATCTTTTAGGTTGGAAAAGACCTCTAAGATCCTGGAGTCCAACTGCTAACCCAGCACTGCCAAGTCCACACTAAACTATGTCCCTAAGTGTCACATCTGTGGGTCTTTTAAGTACCTCCAGGGATAGTAACTCCACCACTTCCCTGGGAAGCATGTTCCAGGGCTTGACAACTCTTTCCATGAGGAAATTTCCCCTAATATCCCAACTAAACCTCCCCTGGTGCAACGTGAGACTGTTTTCTCTTGTTCAATTGCTTGTTCTTTGGAAGAAGAGATACCTCCTCACTGGGGTACAATCTCCTTTCAGAGAGCAGGCTGAACACCCCCAGCTCCCTCAGCTGCTCCTCATCAGGCTGGTGCTCCAGATGTTCCCTGGGTCTGTCACCCTTCTCTGGACATGCCCCACCACATCAGTGTCTTTTTTTGTAGTGAGGGGCCCAAAACAACCCAGGATTTGAGGTGCAGCTGTTTCTGAATATTTAAATGTTTTTATCTGCCTTCCACTTTCAGAAAGTCAGTGATGCACTTGATAGACTTTGTCTTCTTAGATCTATGTTTTAAAAAAAAAATCAGAAGAAAATCATTCTTGAATATTCTTGTCATATAATAAATTCTTTATATGATCAACTGCAGAGTAGTCCAAGATTTTAGTCAGTACTGAAATTGGTATTTTAGTAATTGCTAACTTGTCTATCTGGCCTTTAAATAGGTATTTGTTTAAATGCATATAAATGATGGCATGTTCCCTACTTGTATGATTTAGCTTTCCAGTCAATGGGAAATTAACCATTGGTTTTAATGTCAGAGTTCTGGAATTCAGAAAAATAAACCCATAACGCTATTTTGATGTCAAACTTTCAATCAGCTGCCTGCATTCCCATCTCCTAACCTGTGGCATACTCGTGGATTACTTTAGAACTTCAGGCAGAGGGTAAGACATTTTTGGAACCAAGAGATTCTCAAGTGGGCAATGGAAAAAAATCTTACTTGGTTTATGTGTTTGAAAAATATTCTCAATTGAGAGCTATCTCTGGGGAAGTAATTTGGGGGGACTATGTTTTTATATGGCAGTGAGTTGAAGGAAGAATCATCAGACAGCAGCTGATGTCTAATGTATAAAAATCCTGCAAGAGAAAACCCCCAACACAATAATTGTATATGTGATTAATCAGAGGAGAGATGACAGTGGCTTCAGACAGTAATTGGAACCATTCAAGGTATCTTTTAAAGACAATTTAGGAAAACAAACCCAAAACAATAAGTATCTACAGTATTCTATTTGCACAAGTGAGAAGTTTTCTTGTATCTTTGATTTGGGAAATCCATATTTAATCCTGATCTGGTGTGAAATGGTAGTAATCCTGACTGATTTCCTGCAAAGGGAAGGTCAGCAATGCTGTTTGCTGGGCTAATTTCAACACAGCAAGCAATCATTGTGAGTAAAGCTCCCTTTGAGACCACATGTTTTCTCTGACTGCAAGACTAAATCTGTCTTCAATCATCCAGATAAGGTGACATCATCAGGATGCTATAAAGTGTCTGAAAGATTAAATGCCCACTGTCAAATGCATACTTAATCCTGAAGCTGAAAAACTAAAGGGCTGCCTTTTTTAGTTCTTCAATCTGCACTGGTTGACACAAAACCTAACTAAGTGCTATAGCTGAAGAAAAAGATCTGTGTGCTAAATATAGCAATAATATTTTTTTATTTTTTACTTGGTAGATAACTGCCTTCTCAAAGAATTATTCTTGGATGATTTATGGGAAGATACTTTTCTGCACTTTGTCCCAGGCAACACTTGAAGACTTTGCTCAAGGTGCATTACTGGGATACCTCTGTAGTAACATTCACAAAACAGTTATGTTTGTAATGGTAATATAAATGAGAACGTTGGGTAAATCACACATGTAGAATTTATCTGCAGAAATACAGCATGTGTTTTTATTATGTGAAAATGAGGGAAGTCCAAAAAGCAAGAAACCTACAAAGCAAGCCATCCTATAACACCATATCTGACTCAGTAGAAGGTTGTGTGTAGCTATAACAGAGGAAAGGCTGACACGATGGGTTTAAAAGCCTGTTTACATGCACAGGACAAGGCAAACAATATAGGATGGACAGGTCAGTTGGAAACAGGAGTGTAAGATGGTTTGAAAATTCACTTTTCTAAAAAAACAAAACGTAGTAGTGAAAAGTTCTTTAAATGTATCAGAAGCAGAAAGATGTCTCGGGAACCAGGGAGGAGATGACATGAGGAAAAGGTGAGGCAGGTGGTGGAGTCACTGTCCCTGGAGGTGTTTAAGGAAAGATTGGATGTGGCACTCAATGCCATGGTCTAGTTGACAAGGTCATGTTCGGTCTTAGGTTTGACTTGATCCCAGAGGTCTTTTCCAACCTAAATGATTCTGTGAAATAGTCTTGAGAGAGTAAATAATAATTGTTATTACACACACTGGACAAAACATCTTAATTCAAGCACCACTGTTGAAAGTAGATCCCTGATTCATGATAGTTTGTAATGTACTTGTTTGGTTTTAAAGATATGTCTGTGGGTTGGAATGTATTCTGTGTTGGCTTGAACCTTGGGTTGGTGAAACTCTTTTACTGAAGATTGAATTTTTTTATTCTTTTCTTTCTTTCTTTTCCAATTAGATTGCTTCTACCTTGTACTGCGATTCATCTTGTTTTATTGTCAGTCCAAGAGTAACAATGATCCAAATTTGATCTAAATTTGGACACTCTAAGCTGTACTTATTAAAAACAAATTTTTTTCTTTTCTGTAGCTATCCATGAATGGTGTATGTGACTTGGCTGCTAAGTGAAAACATTGACATTTTAAGCATCTGATTGAAAGCAAAGTCTATGGTTAGGTTTTGAGAAGTTAGTCTTGTGTGCTTTTTCGATTATCCCAATATGTAATGAATTACTAAAACCTACAAATCATTTGGATGACCCTAGAAAGAGAAGGCTTTTATAAAGAAGTGAGAAATTACTGAAGTCTTGTATTGTAGTGCTCTGAGAAAGTCTAGAATGTGCACTCTTAAAAACACATTTGCCATTTCCCAATTCCCAGCCAGAAAGAGTTTAGATTGTGCGAGAACACTCTAGTGTCCAGCCTGATCTTAATACAGCATCCAGTATATCTGTGTGAGATGCATAATTTCTGATTAAACTTCATGTTCAAACAAACTACATCCTTAGCCATTGTGCCCCTGTGCCTTCTTATTTCACTTTATTGTCACTAGGCATATTAAAACACAGATTTCGAAGTGCTTTTCATTTCCAGTTGAGAGCTCTGTTTTCATTTAAAATAGGAACTTGTTTTTTATAATAAACAACTTAGAATTCACAGTTGCCAGAGCTTCCCTAGACATCAGTGAAGAGTGTTAAGGGTTTAGATTTTCCTGAGCAAGCCCTTGGCCTGCATGAAAAGCTTCCCCTCTTTTTCAAGTCCCAGACCGCAGCCACACAGTGAGCAGGGCACTGCACAAGGTCTGGCTTACTTAACACGTTTTCTTTGAGTCATTGTGTTGGTGTGAATGTAGAGCCAAGAGTTTGCTACATGGCTGTGCAGTCTGCATACCAAATGGGTGGAAACAGGCTTCTGTATGACACACGTTCAAAACATTCCCTGTTCCTATTATATAAAAGCTACTGTCATGGCATAAAGACAAAGTTCTGGCTAATTCTCATGTCATAATTACTGCCAGGGTCACATTTTCCCTATTACCAGGAGGCAGCTATATTTTAAAGAATGTTTTGTGTGTGAAATATTGTTCCCTAGGTTGTTCTGTGCTAATCTAAATTTGAACTGAGTAACTATATATGAAATTCAGCATCTGATTTGTTTACTGTAATAATAAAAAAAATTTTTGGTGGGTTTTTTATGTATATCTTCTAAAAATAAAAAAAAAGAAAACTGACAGTTTTGCTATTTATTTTGTCTTATTATGTCTCATGAATTAAGATTCTAACTCACTGGCCATTCCATTATGTTCCCACTCCTTGCTTTGTGTTAGATGTCATGGTGCTCCACCATTTATGAGCTGCTTTTTCCTGCTAGAATGACACAAAACAGATAAATTCTTTTTGAACAAGTGACACACTCATGTATTTGTGCTCTGCAATAACCCCGTGAATGTTATTCCCATAGTTTATTTTGAATTCCTGCTTTCCCATTACCCTTATGGTCTCAGCTGGTGCTATTTTTTATAAAGCTAACTTCATCTCAAATTCAGAGTGAAAAAAAAATAAATTATGCAATCAACTCTCAAATAGGGTTTCAGAACTAAGCAGTAAAATTAGAAAGCATATGATGCATTACTCAGAAATATAAATGCATTCCTTGCCTGGGTACTAATCCTCTGGAGTGTGTGTCTGTGTTGTGAGAACATAAACTATTTCTCAAGATCAAAAGCCAGTAAGTTTCTGTAATGTGTTGTGGAGCCTGGGGGCAAACTGAATCTCATGTGATGTGCAGTGACTGGGATAACAAGCAGTATTTGTGACTGCTGAGTACAAGAAGTCTTTATCAGTGGGCTTTTCCCTTATTTCTTCCTCTCTTTATTCTCTCTTTCTTTTGCCTGCAAAGGGATGGTAACTTGCATCCCATTTCCACCCATTATTTGGAGCGACACATGGTGGGTGTTTGGCCTCTAACAAATGGAAAAAGAGGCTTTCACAGGTGTGGTCTCAATTCTATACACAAGATATGTTGAATTTCAGAAGAGCATATTTGACTTTTCCAAGCTTTTCTGTGGCAGTAAATTTTGCTCCTGCTGACAACACAAATGCTTTAAGCAGAATAAAATTAGCTGGGAAATGCTGAGCTCTGCCATGTTGCTTCTTACTGTAATTCAGTCTGATTTCTTAGGAATCCAAAAATAGAACAGTATTTGCAAAAAGAGAATAAAATAAAAACATTTCATAGATTCTTTTTCACTAGCAGCTATGGAAAGAATACAGTGTTTTCCCTATTCACAGCAAAAAGTAAGATAGGACTACAACCAATGCAATGGATTTTCATTTTTTTCTTCCATTTGACATCTTGTTACTATTGATTTTAAAACACATTTGCAAGTGTATTCTGCTTAAAAGTGGGACATCTATTTCCAATTCTTTTCATAAAAATTGTTCTTACTGAAGATTTTCCTATTTTTTTTGCAAAAACACCCCCACCGATATATTTTTTTTACTGTCAAACTGGTAGAAATGTGCTATTTGATATTATTTTATTGCCAAACACCATCATTCCTTTTTTTTTTTCTTTTTCTTTTTTTTAATTTTATGAAAATAGCCATGGAGGGATGTGGAAAAAGCCTACTAATTTTAGTGCAGCCTTAGCAACCAACCCGCTTGGTTTCAGAAGATATTGCAATTTGTTCTACTTATGTGAAAATTAAATGTCACAGTGGGTTCTTTAAATAATTAGAGAAATAATTGCTTTGCTTTCAATCATTTTCCCCATATCCTATGAAAAGCAAAGCTCTCTGAAATTAAGCACCATCACTTGAAATGTGACTATGTGAATTTAGCCATTACTCTTGAATGTGAATGATCTTTTATTAAAGATGTGAGTACCTGCTGCTCTTACTGAGGCCAGCAGGTTCAAATACAAAGCATGGGTGCAAATTAGGGGATTTTAGGCAGTCTCGTCTGAAAACTGTAATTGATTTAAGCTGAAAAGCTTTATATGACCCCAAACCCACTGGCTGGAGGTATTCTTTCTTTTGCTTCTAGGCAAGGTGGTGGATGTTTATTAAAACACGAGGAAAACCAAATTATTTAAACTGTCTGAACAGGAGGGGTAATTGCCTTTAGCCATTCTCCAAACTATTTATGAGCTCACTCTGAGTTTTCCAAACAGTTTTTAATGAATCATAGAATATCCTCAGTTGGATCATCAAAGTCCAAGTCCTGGCCCTGCACAGGACCATCCCCAAGAGTCACACCTTGTGCCCAAATGTATTGTCCAAATGCTTCTGGAACTCTCTCAGTCTTGGTGCTGTGACCCTGGGGAGCCTGTCCCAGGGCCCAACCACCCTCAGGGTAAAGAACCTCCTTCTAATATCCAACCTAAACCTTCCCTGACACAACTTCAGGCCCTTTCCTCGCGTTCTGTCACTGGTCACCATGAAGACCTTGCTGAAAGTGGTCTCTTGCAAAAACAGAAGTATAAGTACTCTGTTTTCACCCATTCAAAAGTTTCTAAAGAGTGGCAGGGTTTGCATGCACAGGTAACCTTGCAAGATCAGAGCCTGAATTTCAAACTCTTCATGACTGAACTTGATTCTCAGTGTTACATTTAAGTGGCACTATTAATTATGTAAAATAAATGAAAAAACTACTGTCATAGCACTCAGCAGAACTGAAGCTTAATTAATACAAAAAGCACCTTAGGCTTTTGGCTTTTTATGAAAAGACAGAGAGTTATGATGACATTTCCTGTTTTAAATTGTGTATTCAGTTGTGCCAATAAATTTGTAATTTGATATTAAGAGCAAATAATGCCTCAAGATAGCTACAAAAAATGTAAGCCAATGCAGCAATGATTTTTGTTAACTGCACTGTTGTTGGATAATTTCCCTGCTTTGATGATGTGAAACTTGTCTCCCTGCTAGATGCTATCAATCCTCCCTGTCGTTTGCAATAATACAGGCTAAAACAAACCTTGTTGTGAAAGTTCCTTTTGCAGTGTCAAGACACCCAGCAGCTTTGTTAGGCTTATTAAATAAGGCGCACACAACACAGTCTCTTGCTTTGAGCTGATGTTTCCATGTGAATCCTGAATCTGCGAGAAGCAGCTGAGCAATTTTTCAAATGATACTTAGGTCAGTTGTCTATATAACACATAGATGTTCACAATGAAGAAAGGTAATTGGGAGTTTTCTTTGATACTTCCCCAAAAATGTGATCTGAGTGTGAATGGGACTGTTTGGAGGTAACTAAAGGCAACTAGGAATGATTCTAGGAGGCATCCTGCAGAGCTATGCTTTTTTTTTTTCCCTACATATGACCCTGTCTCCTATACAGTCTTGTAGTTAATTATTGAAAATCTAGTCCACGTGAGGCTGGACAGAGCCAATTCACTTCTCTTGTCATCTGCCAGTGTAATCCCTGGCTTTGTTTCTCCTTTTTGTTCTTTTTCACGTAAGTTATAACTTTTGGTTAAAGGGTTTGTCTCTTTTGTTGTCTTTGTACAGCATCTCTTCTGTTGCTGGCTTCTAGGTATTGTGACCCTTAGAGATAATAACACTATTTAGAAACAGAGCCACAGAGTGGCATAGATTGGAAGGGACCTTAAAGATCACCTAGCTTCAACTCGTTCTTCTGTGGGCAGGATGCCTTTCAGCAGACCAGGTGGCTCAAAGCTCCACCCAGCTTGGCCTTGAACACTTCCAAGGATGGGGCAGCCACAGCTTCTCTGGGCAATCTGTTCCAATGCTTCACCACCCTCATAGCTAATAATTTCTCCCTAATATGTAATCTAGATTTGCCCTCTGTCAGTTTGAAACCATTCCCCCTTGTTCTGTCACTCCAGGCTCTTGTAAATAGTCTCTCTCCATCTTTCTTGTGGGCTCTCTTCAGGTATGAAAGGCTGCCATTGGATTACCCCAAAGACTGC
>VWZF01003939.1:128593-213995 GCA_013396755.1 Sclerurus mexicanus | reverse complement strand
GTGCTGGGACCCCAGAGCTGGAGGCAGCACTGCAGGTGGGTCTCACCAGAGCAGAGCAGAGGGGCAGAATCCCCTCCCTCGACCTGCTGCCCACCCTGCTTGGGATGCAGCCCAGGACACACTTGGCTTTGTGGGCTGTGAGTGCCCATGGATGGCTCATGTCCAGCCTCTCACCCACCAGCTCCCCCAAATCCTCAGCAGGGCAGCTCTCAATCTGTTCATCCCCCAGCCTGTGTTGGTATCTGGGATTGCCTTGACCCGGGTGCAGCTCCTTGCACTTGGTCTTGAAATTCTTTGCATGAAATTCCTGTGGACATGCTTTTTGAGCTTATCCAGGTCTGTCTGGATGGTATCTCATCCTTCAGCTGTGTCAAGAGCACCATTCTTGCTAGGAGTGGTGAGTAAGAAAAAAATCTTGATAATTCAAAGGGAGAGAGATCTCTTCATGTCTTACCTAGTTTACTTTATAAAAATCCTCAATTTTCCTTGTAAAATATTTTCTTTTAGGACAAAGACAATGAATACTCCCTCTGTTTATTCAGGACTTGTTTGTTTCAGCAAGGCCATGTTCTCAAAAACTGATCTGTATCACTTGTTTTATACCTATTTGTCTAAAATCATAGGATCCATTCACAGGTAGTGTTGGTTCTGGGTTTTTCCAAGTGCATCCTGTCTACTACCTTAATGGCATTCTTTCATGAATTACCAGTACTCATAGGTAAAGATTGGTTTTTATTCTTGAACACTAGAACAGATTTCTTTCTCTGAAGATACAGTGCAGAAGAACTACAGAAAGGTGGTGTGCCATGGTGAAATCAGCTTGACATAAATGATACCAGTTGAGGCGAACTGGAAGATAAACAATGAAATATTATTAATTTAATGGTAGGAATTAGAGAAGTTTATAAGAAATGTTCTTTCTCCTAGAAAGTGAATTTTATTTTTTCAAACTAAACTCTTGCTGGTTTTTCCATACTTGGAATTTTAATTGAGTGCTTTACAAAAGCAGTGAGGTGGCACTAAGTATGGTAAGGTATACCATTCCACATCTGCACTTGAATAAAAGGGATTTTGGTGTCAATTTGTTTTGCAAAAAGCCCCTGTCTAAATGGCAGAATGAAATGCAAGCGTGGGCATCTATTTTTAAAAACAACTCAGTCAGAAATGTCTCTAATAGTAATACTTAACTTTATTAAAAATCCATGTCAGCTCTCTTTGTGGAATGACTCATAGGGTTCATGCTTGGAAAGAAAAAGGAGCTATACATCATAATCATATATGCAACTTTATGACTATTAATAGAAAAGTATAGTTATTTCTCCATGGAGTCAAGTTTTGTTAAAACAGTGTGGTGTGCAAACCTGAAACTAAACCAACCTCTTACCTGGATGTAGCATTCATCCAAACGTCATATATAGGACAATAAGGAATTATTAGAATTTGCCCTGGTTTCACTGGGACAGAGCTAATTTTCTTCCTAGTAGCTGGGACAGTGCTCTGTGTGACTTTAGTGCAAGGGTAATGCTGATAACACAGGGATGTCTTTGTTGCTGTCGAGCAGGGTTTCCACAGCACCAGGGCCTTTTCTGCTTCTCATGCTGCCCCACGAAGGAGCAGGCTGGGGGGCACAGGAAAGGACAAGTGATCCCAACTCACACCAGGGATATTCTAATCCTATTTTTGTTGTTATTATCAATATTATTTTTGCTACCATTTCTGTCCTGTTAAACTGTCTTAATCTCAACCCGTGAATTTTACTTCTCACCCCTCCCCCCCAGTTCTCTACTTCATCCCAGTGGGAATTAGGGAATGAGTGAGTGGCTCTGTGGTGTTTAGCCCAGCAGGCAGCTGGGCTAAGGAATTCTAAGGAATTCTAAGGAAAAAAACCCCAAACTTGTTGAATTGTTGAACTGTTAACTTGTGAAGAAAGATTGCAAGGGCAAGGTGTATTTAGCTTAGCTTAAGAATGACTGAAGAGGAACAGCATATTCCTGATGCATTTCTATGGCTTCAAAGTGCTGTGGTAATATATACAATACTGTACAATAAATACCTGGTACCAAGTTGGTGTAATTGTTAAAGAAGTGTAAATTGTAGTGGCAGTGGTACAAGAGCCTGTGACTTAAGAAATCAAGAGATTATAATGCCACCTAAAACTGATAGAATAACAATGAGCATTATGGTTTTCTTTTGTCTTCAGTAGAATGAAATAAACTGATACAAGTTGTCATTTAACTCACCAAAATAAGCATGATTTTATAAGGATGCTACCTGGAAATGCATCTGTAAGGTAGATGAATTATTCAATGTGATCTGTGCATTAACGTAAAGTATATGCTAAGTATTGTGGATTGATCAATAAGAGGAGAAAAACCGAAATAAAGCAAGAGGAAGGGATGTGATGCTGTGATAGGCATTAATTTTTAATATACAAATGAGTTTTCTGTGGCTGGCCTGTGTTTTTACACATATAGCTAATAAATATTTCTAAGAAGGATTTTTTAGGGAAACTGGAATAAAGAGAGGTGGTGAAAGATCAGCATTTCTGTCATTGATTTGGTCTTTTTTTGGGCTGTGTTTGGGACCAGAAGCTGAAGTATACTCTTACAGAGTAGAAGCTTTCAGGCAGTCTCAGGAAATGAGTTCAAATACTCCAGTCTGACACTTTCCATCTTCACTTTCAGAGTCCAGACACGCTCTCTGGAGGTGTTGAAGCCGAGCTGGTGTTGGTTTAGTTGCACAATTTCTGTGTGTTTGCACAGCTGAGCAGTTCAGTGTCCTGTAGCACTTGTAGCTGCATTGTAATCCAGCCCAAGGCAGATTAAGTTGGTTCTGTGTTAAGGCAGTGGTTTGTACCCCAGCAGGGAACTCATGACAGAACCCAGTTTTTCCCCCTCTCTTCTTTAGATGTTGCTGTCAGTTAACATGAGCCAGGTTAAAATAGCATCACTTCTGACTTGAGACTATCCAAAATACAGGTGTGAAGGAATTCTTAGACACAAGCTGAAACAGTTTTCTTGGGGCTCAGTACGACATATAAAAGCTCCTGTTACAAATGTTTTTATTTTCTTAAAACTACGGAGGGATGGGAAATCCAGATCCCTTGGGCTGGCTGGGCAGAAGGAAGTCAACTCTCCTGACGTATCATGTATCAGAGATCAGTGCTCGGATTTCTCTTCTACCTGTTCAATAATCAGGAGCATTATGGAAACATACAAGTAAGATAAATCTTATTTTGATTGATAAGATGTGAAGAAAAGTTATTTCCCTAGAAGGGCCTAAATTATTTTGGCATTGATATCAGAAATAAGAATTTATTTATTTTTTAACAATAATGGTTTCTCATCTCAGTTGTGGCACTTCTTTTTTCACTTCTTTTTTTAAACAAGCAGAAGTTACATGCATGAACAGAATTAAAATCCTCAGTATGGTAAGAATTAAATGACTTAAAATAGCAAAAAGGAATGATTTCAACTTATAATAGATGTCACTCCTTCTCCCACATCACACTGAGCTTTTAGATTATTTCCTTAACCAATTATTAAGATAGTCATGTAATTACTCACTCACAGTGTTTTAGTGCCTTTATAGGTAAGTTAAATAAAACAGTATACTGAAACTTACTCCTTCTTTCAGAGCTAATCATCTGCAAGGCCACTACTTTTTTGTCTGCTTCAATTTAATCTTTATTGCAACCTAAATATCACCATTATTTTTAGCCCAATTATGTCTCCAAAGCTGGACTTCTCTATAAAAATAATAACTTGACTTTCCTGTTAAATTATATTAATAATTGCTTCTTTCCTGGATAATAAACACCTCAGGATTAAGTCTCAAAGTTGCCTGGTTTTTTTTTGTTTGTTTGTTTTTGTTTGCTTGTTTGTGTTTTTGGGTTTTTTTTAGTGGTTTTTGTTTGGTTGGTTTTTGCTTGTTTGGTTGGTTTTTTGGTTTTGTTTTTTTGGTTTTTTTTATTGGGATGCAGTTATTCCTGATAACCAGGAAAAAGGTTACATCAAAAAAAATTTGTTTGCTGTGCAGGGTCCTGTCATAAAAAGAAAGAACCGTGTTATTCAATGGTGATCTTTGAATGACTCCCCCCAGTGTCTGCTAACGTGTAAGATAACACATTCTGGTTTGTGGTCAAAGGGTGAACACCTGCAGAATAATGTCTGCTGGCTGTTCATGAGCTGTGCCACCTGGCAGCAGACTGGATGAATCCTGCTGATTTTGGAACGAATCAGAAAACAGAATGGGTGACCCTGTGCCCACATGTCCCCCATTCTTCTTCCTTTGTGGTGAAGAGTGTTGAGACAGAGCAGAAATGTTGAGAACACCATGACAGGTTTTGTTGGTCTCACCCAGGTAGAAAGATGAAGGGGGAAGTGGGAAATCTATGAGAGGGAAGGAAGCATGTTTTACTGGGACCAGGGAGTTCTCAAGAAGGAAGGAGATGAAATGATGGCAGCAGCAAGAGGGGAAAATGGCACTTTTGGGATGGGACCAAACATACATTGCAAGCACATAGAGAACATACACGTGAATAATGTATGGGACTGTTAGAAAGAGGGGAACAAATACAGTCATGGCAATAGGAGGAGGGAAGAACTATTGCTTATAAGAAGGAGGAAGCACAAAGAGTCCATGGCATGGGAGTATCAAGTGGAGGACAGTAGTTTTTGAAAGGGGGACAACAGAGCACTTTCAGTCCCAGCTTTGGACCCTGGCAGGGGGCTCACCATTTGGGAACTGCAGCAGATTTGTGAAAACAGAAGGAAGTGTCCAGAGGATTTATAGGAAATCTGGAAGAGAGGAAGGAAAGGGAAGAGCAAAAGCCTCAGTGACCCTGAGTTTGGGACGGGCAAAGAGTACACAGGCCTCTTTTTCACATCACCACTGGAGAAGTGAGATGTGTGAGTGTGGGTCTGCAGGCAGATAAATCATAATGAATGCCGTCTGTATTGCAGCCTCAGACATGCAGTGGCTTCAGGTGGAAAGCCAGGAACTAACTGCTTAAAATCACATCTTCAGAAATTTTATGTGCTTGTATCAAAAAATCTTGAACATTTGTTATGGTTTGGGGTAAGGGGTTAAACCAACACAAAGTCTTTTATTTAGGTGCTCTTCAGTGACTGTAAATGTTTAGGTAGGGATTGTCTGCTTCCATTAGGACTCCAAGAAAAAAGGTTTTCCTATCTTATTTAAATCAAAGTCCAGTGGAGCAGTTAATGAGATGAAAAGTTGAAATATAATCTTAAGGGCATAATTCTCAGATTTTAATAAACAGAAAGCTGAGTGTGAGAGTCATAGAGCACTGAATACTCTGGATATAAATCCCTAGCATTCAATTAGAAGGTCGATCTATATTCACCATTCACAGACCAGACAAAAAAAAGTTGATCTATTTAAATGTTAACCTTGGTTAATTTTGCTTAATTGTTTTCGATAGCATTTTAATGTTTGATAAATTAATACTGAACTTTCAAACTGAAAAATGAAAGTATAAGGACTTTCCTTGAATGTCACTTTCGAATCAAAACAACTGAAATGCAAAGGAATTTTTGAACTATTTTTTAAGTTACATGCACATATTTTGGAATTTAGAAGTTTGGTTGAAAAACCTTGCAGCAGATCAGCTGTGAATAGTCATATATCATAGGATTCTCTAGTCTAATCAATTAATAAACTGATCTGTGGTCATGCCATATGCCTTTCTGTGTTCAGATTATTGCTGCTTCCTGTGTTCTTTCTGCTATATGCATGAAAAATAGATAACAAATAATGAAAAGACATAATAGTCAACTAAATATGTTTGCTTTCCCTGTTGATAGAGGTATGTACTTAAACCCCTTCAAACCATGCTTGAAATGAGTGGGCTATGTCTGTGTGAGGAAGTTTAGGAGAATTTGGAGCCCACAGATGTTTGTATCCACTTTTTTATTGCTTTTATGTACACACGTCATGTTTGAAGACTAGGGCTGTTGGATTAGGCTCAGCATTCAGAATCATGGAATTACAGAATAGTTTAGGTTGGGAAGGACGCTTAAAAACATTGAGTACAACCTTTAACCTCACTCTGCCATGTCTGCCACTGAACCATGTCCCTAAGCATGAAGGCTACATATCTTTTGAATACCTCCAGGGACCATGACCTGGCAACTTCCCTGGACCTCCTGTCCTAGTGCTCAGTTCTAATGCTTGGCAACCCTATCAATGAAAAAACTTTCCCAATCTAAACCTCCCGTGAAGTAACCTGAGGCCATTTCCTCTCTCCCTCTATCACTTGTTGCTTGGAAAAAGGGGCCAACACCCGCCTCACTACCGTGTCCATTCGGATAGTTTCACTTGTTTCATCCTAAGTGGAAATTAAACTTATTGCTGTGCAACTGCCCAATGGAGATACGGTGCCTTCCTGGCCTAATGATCTCAGGTGGCCCCTGAGGCGATTTATTATCACCTGTGTAGTCACCTCCTCTAGGACCTGAGCTGTGGAATATTAACAACAGTGGGTGTAGATTTGGCACAAACAGCCCTGTCCTGACCACTGAGAGGCAGGAATCCAGGTACATAAATAGCAGTGCATGTACTTATGAGCTGAATTTTATTCCCACTAAGTAGCTAATATCAGAAAAAAAGACCTGAACAATACATAACAAGTAATTGAAACACCCAAGATAGATATAAAGGTTTAAATGGGTCTTGGAGAATAAAGCTCTCCTGCAAATAGTTAACTCTTAAACTTATCTGTTTCATGTATATGTAGGAGATGTGCACTAGTGGGTGCTGTATCTGTTTTGAGACAGCATGGAGAAATGTCTGGCTATTGTCTGCAATGTGTGTAAAGACAGTCACCACAGAAATAATATATTTCAGATTAAGAGAGTAAATGTAAAGGAATAAAGTGCTCAAAAGGACAAAACACTTCAAAGCATCCTATCTGAGAAGGACTAATGTGATGATATAAACAGGGCATCATTACAGTGGTTTTCCATAACTTATATCCACACAGAAGCATCTTATAAAACTGAAGAGATACTGTATTAATAAATAAAGATACTGTTCATATTTTACAAGAATGAAGACTTTTGCAGTGGACATGTAACAAAAGAAAATTGATTGTAAATCATCCTGGGAAATTATTCAAAACCATTCCAAAGTATATTTTCCTGACTATAATGAAATATGTAGTTTTGGTTTGATATTAAATTGGCTTAGATAAGGTTTTAATTAGCATTGAGATAAGAGCATAAATAAGAAATAAGTCATGTTGCTCATAGATTTCTCTACCAGACAAATAAACTGCTTTACATGTTGCATATATTAATGTAAATATTCATTAAAATATCTCCTTGATATAGAAGTTTAATGGTATTGACACTGACAAAAGGAATAGGATACATGTAATTTTAAAACAGCATCTCTATATTTGTGATATTTGTCTTGAAGTGGTTTTAAAAGTATTTTTGAAATAACATTTGTCTTTACGTGACTTTCCACTGAAGTGTGATTTAATGAGGAAGTGCCTGGCAGCTGATTTCTGCTTTTTAGCTGAGATGTGCTATCTGGTTGTCAGCTGTCTCCGAGTTGGTGCTTCTAATTAATTAGATACGATTAGGTGAAAGATAGCAAAGGGTAAGTGATCTAAAGGCATTAGTCCTGGTAAGCAATATTTGTGTATATAAAAATATTAAATGCAACTATGAAATTTTATCGGTGGTTCTGGAATAGTAATCTTCCATTGGTTTTGAACATCCATGTATACCTATTATCTGTATGTTGTCTGTGATAACCATCAATTTTGATGACCAGTACCTCTGCTAATTATAGAAAGCAAATGTTTTAAATGTCAGAATTATTGTTTTACTTTTACATGTGGTAAAGTATAAAATGTTGAAATTTACTGGAGGCAGTGATCTTCTGATCTTGTTTTCCAGCACTGCACTATAAGACACAGTTTTCCACTGTTGCAAAGCCATAGAACAGCTGACTCTATGAATATTACATTTATTTCATTCTTAGAAAATGTGTCACTGATTCAGGTCATGCAGCCAAGTGATTTTTTTGCAATTCCATACTTTGAAGAAAAAAAAATCTGATAGCGGACTGAGTTTTTATTAGTGGTTATTATAAGGCAGTTCTGAGGTTTTAAGAAGTTAAAATAAACCATGCTGAACAAAGTTGCCAAAAGAAAGACGAGAAAGTCTTTCTGTGTTATATAAATGGTCCATCTGGACCAGCACTCCATTTCTGGAGTTGCTGGGACATGTTTTAGTGCAGGCCTGATTACTATCTGCAGTTCTTGCACCTTGTGTTTTCCCAACATCCATAGTTACCATATGAAGGTTATTAGAAGATACACTCTTGATCCTTCCACCTGTGGGCCAAAAATTTGCCTTGTCCCTCTTTGAACTGTCTGACACTGTCCACCCCCTGACCATCTGCAAATTTCAGATACTCACTACCCCCTGTTTAGAAAAACCCCAACAATCTATTATGTGTGTTATAAACTGTTCTCCCAGTTTCACTGGCATCCCCTATTTGAGGTTTGTTATGTTTGGTTGCAGTTTTGCACTCACATTGTCTCTGCCTTTATGATTTTGTAAATGTTGATCACAACCATCCTCCACCTTTTTGCCTGGAAAAGCAACTGCTCCTGGGAGGAAGATTTGGTGCATTTATTTGATGTCGTTAGTCACCACACTCAGCACCTTCCCTCTGACTCTTCTACAATCTTAACAATTTGCAGAGGCCAACTCAGAATGTGTGCCAAGTTTTTGGATAGCAGCAAGATGGATAGAACCATGTTGCTTTGCTCAGTGCCCTTTTTAATGGGGGTCATCATTTTCTTGGGGTTTTTTACTGGCACTGGACATAGAGGCAAAGTTTTCAGAGCCCTTTCAGTGGTGACTCCAAGATTTTGTTCCTGCACTGTAATTGCCAAAACTGAGTTCAGCATTTTACAGCAAGATCTGTAGATTTGTCTTTGCTGAAGCTTTTCTATCCCCTTTTTGCTTACCCACCTGTTAAATTTCTTCTGGACCATGTTGCCATCAACATGGCATTTGACTAAGAGAAGTCAATATTGGCCACAGTCTGTATTCCCACACACTGGGGACCTCCTGCTGTTCACCTCAGTCTCCAGGAAAACAATTTGAAAGGAAATAATTCTTCAATCAGTTTTCATAATCTTTTTTTTTTGAAGTGCACTATGTTGCAATTGGGCTACTTTTCCAAGTACTGTCTCAATTTTTGAAGCTGTTCAATTTGTGATATTTTATCTCAAGAAATGAAGTGAAGATTGAATGCATTGTTTTATTGATGGTCTCAATGAGGCACAATAAAAAGGGACAAGACTTTGTGTTCCTTACTGTGTACTATCCAACTGTGTACTACCCAAATTTTCTTTCTTTCGTCTCACTTTTACACCTGAGAGTAACTGTGCAGTTTCTTTTCCACTGTGATAGTGGTGTCATTGCCACCATTCTGGCTTGTCCTAGATTTGACTCTGCTGAAGTTCTCTTCTTTGTGTACACTGGTGGTGGTTTGACCTTGGCTTTACACCAGGTGCCCACCAACGCCACGGTCACTCCCTGCCCCAGCTTGACAGGGAAGAGAAAATATAATGAAAGGGGACCTACAGGGAAGCCAGAGAGGAATCTTTGTCAGGAACGATAGTGACAGGACAAAGAAGTAAAAGGTGCAAACTGAAAGAGTGGAAATTTAGGTTAGCTATTAGGAAGAAATTCTTTACTGTGAGGATGGTGAGATACAGAACAGGCTGCCCAGGGAGGCTGTGGATGCCCCAACCCTGGCAGTGTTCAAAGCTGGGTTGGATAAGGCCTTGAGCAACTTGGTCTTGTGGGAAGTATCCTTGCCCACAGCAAAGGTCACTGTCTGTCTGGGTCTTATACCCAACAGTAGCCTGCCTGGAAAGGACACTTGCAACCTCTCCAGATTCCCGAGTTGAATGTTTTCATGAAGTATTTGAGAATTAATTGTGAATACACTGTGTGTGATCTATAATAGCTACAAAGCCTGAGGGTATATCTGTATGAAACATTGATTTCCTCAGAACATAATCCCTTCACTCCTGGATTTAATTCCTATCTATTTGGCAAGCACTCATCGACTCTGCCTATAGCTATTCAAGTGATTAATAAGATAGATTTTGTGCAAACATATGCTCTTGCACACACCAGGATTTTTCCTCTTTTAATCATAACAATAAACAGAAAAGGAAGGACAAAATAAAAGTTCTGCAGAGAGAAATGGAAAGCTTTCTCCAACCTACAGCACATTGCTCTGGTCTCACAGTACCTGACAGGCAGGTAAATGTCAGAGCTACTAGGGGGTGGAATTATGGTCTCCATAACTGCAATCTTTTCTCTGTTGGTCAAAAATAGAAGAATTATTAACAATTGAATTTAACATCTTGTTCCACCTTCAGAATCTTGGCTTCAGTGTTGCTCCTTATTGTGTGCACAAGCAGCTGATACCCATCTCGTGCAAGGAGAAACTCACACTGCGTTTTAATATTTCTGATCCTTCAGTCGAGTCAGCACTTGGATGTGTTTGTCCATGACATTTTCACTGCCATCCCTCCATGCAAAGCAACATTTCACAATTGCAAGTACTCTGTCAAACAGGCTCTACTAACAGTAGCATATCTCAAGAATTCATAACTACAGGAATAATTTTGAATATATTTTGAATACAGCCAGTTTAGCTTTGGCCAGGATCTATGTTTAATTTATTATCAGTTTCCTATATTTCCTGAAAATAAATAAAGCTTTGGGTATAGGATTATTAAGCTTTTCATGAGGCATATTTATACTCCAGCAAAGGTTGTTAATATTTATGCTTCTTTTTCATTATTTTGTGTATCTATTAAATAGATAAATAAACATACTTTATGGATGTATTCTCTATGTTAACAGCAGCAAGTTCAGCTTATTGGAAAACAAATAAGTCAAGCCAAGACAGAAAATAACACACAATAACAAAATGTCACTGACAGTGTAGGTAGAAATTCTGACCTATTTTAGCTTGTTATGAGAAAGTTACTGAAGCTTATAGATCAGCTCTTTAGAGAGGCCAAGTGCCTTTATGTCTTGCTGATTCCTGCTGGGGTGGATATTCAACACTCCTGTAAACCTGACTTCTAAGTGTTTGCCACAGATATCTTTTAAAAAGCCATTGCTTAATTGGCAAGAATATGAATATGAGAAAAGTACGAGTCATCATAGATTCCAGAAGCAAACAATTTCTTATGTATCGTCCTCCCATGATTCTGCAGGAACTGTTAATGAACAAACAGTGCTCTTTCCAACCCTCTGGTGTTACCTCTGATGATGCTGTTGCACAAATGTGTTCTGGTGTGATAAGGGGCTATGGAAATTGAAGATGTTTTTTGTAACAGGAGGTGTTTAATGTCTCAATTTTGTTTATTTTCATGCTGCTTGCGTCATATATTTGAAAAAAAAACCTAACAAAAGAAAACATGAAAAGAATTAAGATAAACTTATTTAAATTATGTGTGCATTGCAAGGAAGGCAAACTTGGAAAGGAAATACTGTCTGAAACTTTTAATCAGAATGTATTAAAAGTAAGTCAATTTATATATTGTGTCTGATTTGAAGAACAAAAAAATCTGTCACATATTTCTGGGTCATGTGTATAAAGTGTACTGTCTTGAACTAGATTATGTTATCCCTTGCTTTAGTGGAAAGGAAATTCTGGATTTTCTATCAGAATACTGACAGGAGAAAACCTCTAGTCTCTCTCATCTATACTAATGGCTACAAATCCAAACCTAAGGTGAAACACTTTGGCTAAGATGGCATAACTCATTACATTTGTAGGTAAGGAGGGTGATATTTGAAAAGGACATGTAAAGCAGGCATGAGTTCAATACATGGTGGAAGTGTCTCATTGTCTTGCATGTTTGGGCTATGAGTACAGATTTTTTTTGCTGTGTTTGTCATCATTCACTGCTTGTGGCTGCCAGAATGGTAAGTGAAATCTGCACTCAAGCTTTCCTATGGGAATGTATGAGGTTGGCTGCATGGATTGTGAATCTTGGGAAACTTTCAGTAGCTTGGAAATACTGTGTGCATTTTGAGATGTGCACAAATGCTCAGTGGTTTTGGGCTAGTTTTACTTTCACCTCTCCTGACTGACGTTTCTCCTGCAGGACACCAACAAAGTTCCCAGTGCTTCAACATTTGGAATTTTAGTGCTGATTTATTCTGAAGGGGGCTGACTAAGGAGTGTTGCCTGATTGCAGTCTAGTTTTAGTGGCTGCAAGGTGGGAAGTGGCATGTTGCCCATCACCAGAGTGCAGAGCATGGCTTTGCTGTTGAAGTTCATTGGAGTTTTGTCTCCAAGGTGAAGTTCAAATCTGCTGTTTTCTGCTGCCTTTAGGAATAGGTGTGTACCCTCGCAGTCACCTATAAAGGTATATAGGTAGATGAATTGGTACAGCAACAGCCTTCTGGTGATGTGGCAGATGTAGCAACCATTTTCAAACCCCTTTCTGTTTACTTCTTTAAAGGGGATTAATCGTGTGTTTATCCCTGAAGGAGAGAGACACACAACACAAAGCGTAACACCAACTATTTGTTGACCTCAGGGGAATGAGGCAGCACCAGAGATAACCTGTAGATCTGAGGTTCACAGTTAAGCATTTGCTGATGGTTGCTATGGGCAATGAAGGCAAACACACTGAGTGTACACAGACATAATTTAAAGATATGAATGACTGGGAATAATCTGCTCTGCAGAGCAGGTCATACGCTTTTACCAGGCTTGTTGACAATGGCTTGCAGCAACAAATGGTTTGCCCTGTGGCATGTAACCCACTATCACCTTCATGTAATCACAGTGACACTATAAGGTCATATATGAGGGGAAACAAGAATTCAAACATTTATTGTGTGAGGCACTATTTAAGCGAGCTAACCTATTTAGGTTAAATAGGTTACAGTTTTAATGGCTATCTTTCCAGAGTTGCTGTACAGAGGAAGGTTTGAAGAGATGATCCAGGTTACCAGTTTTTCAGATTTTAGTGGTATGCACTGTTACACAAAGAGGACAGTATGCCTCAAGTGAGTCTGTCAAAACACAATGTTTACCTCCCCCATCACTGCCCAAAATATTTAAAGATGTCTTTGCTGTACAATGCAGTCGTTATAATGTAATTTGCTCACTTTGCATTTCTGTCAACCTTGGTCTCTCAGTCCACGTGAAATAGCAGCTTTGCTAAAGGACTGAGATACTGCAGCTCAGTCAGCACCACCACTGGCATTGTACTTCACAAGTACTATGTTTTGCTGTACTCCAAAAATTCCCCATTTACTTCTATTTTGCTTTTCTTCCCTGGTCTGTTTCTGCCCCTAATGCTCCTTCTATTTTATCTCCCATTTTTTCTATTTTATCTCCCATTTTTGTATCCTTACAGTCTCTGGCTGGTACTTTTCCTTATGCAGTCCCTTTGCCTGTCCCTATACCTATCACATCCTAAACATCACTGAAACACTTAAAATTAATTTCCTGCTTTATTGCTTTGCCTGTAGTCTTACCTCCTTGGTTTGCTTGGGTGTTTTCCTCTCCTTTTTCTCCTTGGCTTTATATGCTGGGGCAACATGAGGCACAGAAAATACATTAATCTGGATTTGTGAATCATATGTGGTTACTGAAGGCCATAGCAGTGTCACGGTGCCTTTTCCACCTTGATCCAGCAAGGATACAAAGCTGTTAAATCTCCAGTCCTTGTTTCATGATTTCAGTTCTGATAGTCCCATCAGCTGGACAACACATCCATCAGCTGCCACACATGTATTTGCAGCACTCCTTTCACTGCCAATAGTGGCCATTTGATTAAGAAGTGATTAGGGACTACCAGTCTAAGCCTGGCTCTAGTGAAGTTACATAAAGCCAACCGATGGTTGCTTCCTCCTCATGCTTTCTGTCTTGCTCTTACAGCAGGGCCAGACTGGTTTGTTGTTCCCACACAGTGACACTGAGGGTGGAGGTGGTGGAGGGAGGTGATGCTGAGGTCAGAATGCTGAGAACTTGAAGCTCTTACTGAAAGAGGCCTCACTGCATCTGAAAGACACCTTTGCTTCTTTGCATAACCCCTAGCAAATCCTGTGTGCTCTCTGAAGCTGACAGACTGTTTGCCTTAATAGTGTTAAAGCCTGTGTTTAGGTTTCCCTCTCGAAGCTGTGTGAGGTTCTGTGCACACAGGATGTGTCCAGACAGTATATGTGAGACTGGCAACCTGGAACGGTTCAATTTGAGGATACCATCATGCTTTTTGTTTTGAGCTGAGTTCAGCTGCTTTTGCTATGAAGTTATTTGTTCCTGTCTTGCAGTCTGAATGCATTTACATTAGAAATACATAAGCATTTTCATGAACAGCTTGCTCTTTGGCATACATTGTACATGCACCACATTTGACTTGAAAGCTTTTTCACCTCTGATGTGAATCCTTTTCTTGAATGCTTAAGAATGTTAAACAGCTGCTGGTTAGAAAAAATCTGGGAAAAAAATCCCATAGAGATGCTTATGAGTGGTTTTATTTGTACAGGAATAAATGATTTTAGACTGTGATTTAGTGCTTAACGCTTTCTAGTTTTCCTTTGCAGAAGAAAAAGTAGTAAGAAGAAAAGTCCTGTGGAGGGGAAAGAATCAGCAAAAGTTGGGGGTCTCTTTGCATGGTTAAAACAAAAAAGTTATCCCAGATGGTAGTGCTGACAAGAAGTGTGATTTTGGTGAATATCATGTGATCAGATGCTGTATGACCACTATTGTGAATAGTGACCCTGAGAAAAAAGAACCCGGGAGCCATGGGCTTTTACTAGGATTGTTTCACAGCTGATAAATAAAATCACACTGTGTTCTCTCACTCTGCATCTCCTTAGCATGACTTTTGAAAGCATTAAAATCTTAAATAAATGATTAAATTATTAAAATTCTTTGGATCATGAATAGCATCAGTAAATCAGTTTAGGAAAGAAACTGCTCCTCCTATTAGCCTGTAAGTGCAGTTTGAGAGCCCCTCTAGTGTTTTAGGACACCTTTTATAATTTTGAGCACTAGCATATATGAAAAAGTTGCAGCCTCTTCAAGAGATCCCAATGTGAAATGCTTTAAAATTTCTCTTGTTTTTATCTTCATTAATTACACTATATCACTTGTCACCATTGAATACTCCTTCAGTGACGAACCTTAATGCCCCTTTATTTTACCTCCTGAAATGTGAGAACTTTATTTTTCATGGCAGTGTCACTTAGAAGATGTTGAGGTCAAGAAGCTGCATACTGTGGGTATGTATGGATATTTCTGCAGCGATTTTGTTCTTCCACTAATGCAGCAACCAGGCTGAAGCTGCAAAAGGACAAGAGAAGAAAAACTTCCCTTATGCACTTCCCTCTATCCAGCTGCACCTCCCTGAACCAAAATTTCTAGGGTTTGCTGCTTTTGTAAAAATGCAAGTTTGGCAAATAAATGAGAAAAGAAATTGAAAAAAACAAATCATGTTAGGAGAGGTCTGATGTCGTATTGCTCTAAATTTTTATCCTCTTAGCAGCTAGTATGGAAATCTTTAAACTCTTCCCTTAAGGGTTTCTTGGTAGAGAGTTTCCATTCTGTCAGAAGGCTCTTTCTAGGGAGCTATCACCAGAAAAACCATGTCTGAGCTACTAGACAGTAAACAACACTGAAGTCCCACAGGGTCTAGGGTGACCTGAATAAGGTTAAAAATAAAGGTAGTGACAGCAATACAATCCTTCCAGAGTGTGCACATGTGCATGTATAGTTTTGACTATGAATATTTTATATAGGCTTGGTCCAATCTAAAGCAAAACATTTTACAAGGCACTCTGAAATAAAGGATGCTTTTGATAGCAGTTTCCTTTTATCTGCACATATAAATAAATTGGGGTACAAATGTCTCAGGTTATGTCTTTATCAGTCCTTCCAAGATCTTAAACTATTTACTCTTTTCACCTGTTCTCTCCTTGTCTTTAGATACTCCATAATGTTGTCATGATGATTGTGACAGGATGACTTTGTATATCCAGAAATAAATTCTACACTTATATACTTCCTGTTGCTCTTCATCTTGCCTTCCTGGAAGCCAAATAATGGAACAGTTATGCCTACACTGCATTTACATCTACAGCTTGAGCAAATCTTCTTGCTTTTTCTCACTGGTTTTATGCCAATGTACATTGACTGAAGAACAAGTTTTATTTTTACTGTCTATTGACACTGCAATGCTCCGTAGCAGGTTTACTAACTTTGCTGCATCCAATTTTTCTAATTAATCTTTTTTTTTTTCCTTTTATTTTCTAGATGCAGCATCTCAAACTTGTTTTAAAGGAAAACACTGCTCTTTCTGTTAACAGGAAATATATTTTGCCCCTGTTTATACTATAATCCACTATAATCCACTGCACAGGGAAAACACAGTTTGCAAACTTTATTACCAACAGGGCCTTGGATGTCCCAGACCATTAAGCCTCAGCAGACTTGGTACAAAACCTGCAAGTGCAACACCACTTGAGAGAAGAAATCACTGTTGTTTGAAGTTGCTACCTGGTTATTCTTCATGGGTCACAGTCAGTTAATCTCTTTGGAGCCAATTCTGAGTGGCAATTATAGGCTACTATACTGCTGGTAAAGAATTTTCATATTGTGGTTACTAGTATGATACACACAATTATATATAATAAAATTATTTTACATGGCAGGTAAGAATAGAAAAATATTTTATGTCATCGCTATGTGAACCTGAAAATAACATTGTTCTGTAAAAAACTCATTTTCCAATAAAATAGCTGCTTCATTGCACAAAATGAAAAGCAAGAACTGAAAAGAAAGGCTAAAAAAAATGGAAACATGACTTTTTAAATTCTATTTTTAATCCTTTACCTCTGCTCTGAAGCCTCTGAAGCTGGAGCTTTGCTCCTGACAGCTCTCAGTAGCTGATAACAAGTGCTGAAATTTGATGTCCAAACCTGATGGCAAAGTAAGTTTACTATGAAATTTGCACAGCATCCTGTAACAAAGGATACAGGGATGCTATTCATCTGCACAGTTACCTGAATGTCAGAATATGCTTTAAAAAATCTTCCAGAGTAGGCTTTTATTCTCATTGATTCTAGCAACCCACTATGACCTCAGCAAATCAGCCCTTGAAGCTCCCTGCAAGGATTCTTCCTGCAGTGCCTCTTCTGGTGGTCCAGCATGTTTTGTTTGTGCTTCTGTGTGGGGAGTTGTCTCTTTCTGATTCCACTCTGTCCACCCTGTGAGGATCCTTGGTTAAAATCAATATCCTTTATCTGGGATATTTTCCTGTTTGACAGAGAGATGTGACTGTTCTTACTCTTTTCCAAATTCGATTTATTCTGTGGGATATACCTTGCTTGCACTGCCATGTTGTGGGTGGAACTCCTACAAATCCACCCACTGCTACATTTCTTCCCACAGATGGCCCCCAGAATGATTTTAAAATCTTCTGGCCATATTTCTCCACTCTGTTGTTACTACTTATTAGTTCTGTTGGGATTATGCTGTATGTTTCACTCGATCCAGATAAAATTGGCAATGACCTATCCATTGAATTGCAAATAAGCAGCAGTGAGTATAACCTGAATGCATGGCACAGAGTGACTTGCATACATATGTAAACTTTTGTTTTGCTGGCATAGGTATTTACAATTGTGGGGCCTCAGCAGGCTCAAATTCAGTTTTACAGGGGTTATGTGTATTTGTTCTGATTTCCAACCAGTGCCAGCCCATCTTGTGTCTGGTAATGTACAAAGTTAGGATTAGATTCCCTGCCCCTGCTATATCCACTGTGATTCCCTCTGAGAATCTTTTCTCATCAGATGTTTGTGTATCAGACTGTGTATACTGCTGCTCTTTGTTTAGTTACTGGTGACTACCTGTGTTAATTTTTTTTCTTCTACCTTCGCACTGCAGCTTTTAACCAGAGTATTTTTCATTCGAGCTTTCAAGCTGTCTCCTTACCTTGACAGTAGATTATAATGAATGTAGTTTTGGCTGCAGCTGCTTCCTGAGTGCTTGCAGGCTGAGTCTGAAAATTTACTTTCTGGTGGTTCCTGCTGCTTCAATCCTTTCCTTCACCAGGTTAATTTGATATTTTCCTAGAGAGAAGTCTGTGTCATTAGTAGAAATTAGGCTGTTTTCACACTTGTTTGTGAATCGTAACTTGTGGTCTCTCTGTCTTACACAGGAGCACAAAATATGAGCTGGTGTGATGGGTATTTCACATGGTGCTGTACAAGGGCACACTGGACCTGGCTTGCAGAATTCAAACAAGTTTGCAATGGCTGAGTTGCTACTTTGAACATTCACTTATTGCTAGTTCTGGTGTCTGCTCCTTTGTGTGCTATAGGGATGCACTTAGAGGCATACCCTTTCAGGTCCATACTTCTCACTTCATGAACACACTATCTCATCTCCAATTCATGTTTCAAAACTATCTTTGCAATAATAATAGAAATTGCTTATTTGAAGAAGCATTTTCAGGGTATTTATTGAATTAAGGCTTACCTGTTTTATGAACACCTTTTTTCAGTGCCCAGTTCACTAGGCCACCAACAAGTGATGTTTTTGCTCCAGGTGGTTTGACCATAAATGCATGGTGCTGTATTTCCTTACAGAAAAATAATGATCTGTCTTGCTGGTCGAGGCAAATACACTTTCAGTGTAAAATGTGGCTGTGTAGAAGCATCGAGGACCTGCCTCGGTATGGGTCCCAATCCAAAATGCCCAGAGCCTCAGTGGTCATAGTTTGTTCTCACTGGAAACAAGTGCTTTGTTTCCCATCAGTGGACAGTCCAGGGCAAGCTGAGCAAGCTGCTTTTCTTGTATGGAATATTGCCTCACCTGGCTTTCCAGCCTGATGAGGAGTTTGAGGAAGACGATGCCAAAAGGGCTGCAGGTGTGTGGAAAGGGGAATCCTTCTGCAAAGACAGGGAGGGGCAACCTGGGGGAAGCAGTTGCCTGTGGGATCTTTAATGCCTGCTCTGGGAGATTGTCCTTCTTTCCAATGGCTGATTTTCTTATTTCTCCCCTTGTGGAGAAAACACCTTAATTGTAAGAACAACTCCATGGTAGGTGGCATGTAATAAAGGGTTAATAGTGGGTCTGAGTACAATCAACTGGTACCATATTATTTCAGAATACCCATTGCTGTGGCAACTGGAGATGAGTGAACTGTTGTTCTTGTCCTTTAATTTGCAAAAATGAAGATCAATGTAGTGAGCTGAATTTGTTAAATCTGCAAAGTAATACCTGCTAAAGTCCTGAGGGCAGCTACAAGTTCAGCAGCTCTCCTGTACCTGTGAAATTATCATGGTTTATCATCTTTTTTACTTTATTATTTGAAGTTAGCATTTAAAGAAAGAATATTTAGCTGAGGACTTAACAGTATTGCTAAAAATAGATGCGTGTCTTTGTATTTCAGAATGTGGAACAATGATGTTATTTACAGAAAAATTCATGCATAAATCCAACAAAAGATTAAAAAAAGCAGCAACTGATTATATATATTATATATTGTATATTGTATATTGTATATTATATATTATATATATTTTATATATTATCTTATCCTTTAGCATTGACTCAATTTTAATAATAGTCACAGAGATCACAAAATATTCACACAATATTCTGAGTTAGAAGGGACACAGAAGGATCATCGAGTCCAGCTCATGAATGTACTTTTCAGCGATCACATTTCAAATTTTGTTTTTCATTCCTAGATGGGACAAGAGCAAGTATGTTTGGAATTTCTTGCAGAATGACTTTCTTTAAAATGTTTTTTCTTAGAAATGTAGAAATTAATTTGTATTTGAATATTTTACCATTTTAAGTGTAAAAAACCTTTATCACTTATTTTTAATGAAATATATCACCTCCTAATTCAGTTTTTCAAATATTTTTCCTAATCACAGTAGCTGCAGTTAGTTGTAATGAAAAAAATGCTTTTCAGCTGGTGCTAAACAAAAGCTGTTCTCAGCAGTGTAAAGTTGAGAAAGTACTAAGTTATAAATGACAAATATAGGTAAGATATACATTGCTACAACTGATGTAACATATCACAACATGACAAACATAACAATAACATAACATAATATACAAATCAAAAGCCCACCAAAAAAAGTGGGGTTTTCAAGACCTTTTGCCGTCCTAGAATATTAAGAAATATCTTTATCTCTTTTATTTTGTGTATTTTCATTAACAGGAAACTTTATCCTAAATTATAAAGCCTTTAGGTGAAAGCAATGGGTTTTTTCCCCCAGAAAAATGAATGTATTTCCTGGCTTTGTCAGCATGAGGGTTGTTTTTGTCGATAAATATCTGGCTTGGTTGGCACAAATTGCTCTTGAGAAGATCATCTTGAATAAGATATGTCAAATTCTATGTACTGCTGAAATCCTTCCCCTTCACTCAGATAAAATTAACATCTCATCTTGTGAATGATCACATTTCTGATGGAGGGGATGAGCAAATGTTCATGAGTCAGCAAAGCTTGAGTACTAGGCAGGCGGATTTCTGCCCCAGAGTGCTGCAGTGTTTCAGCTTTTGCTAGTGTATATCTCATCACTGCTGTATTTGAAAGGTGGATTAACTCTGAAAAATTCAAAATTATTTTCCACTAAATGGCTTTCAGCTTCTGTTAAATCAGATTCCAGGGTCTGGGAGAAAGAAGGCAAAAAACCTAACCCAAACACCTTTATCCTTCAGACACCTGCTGGAAAAAGGGAATTACGCACTTCGCAAAATTGTTTTTGTAGCCTCAAACTCTTTCCAGCTAAATAACTCAGCCCTTGGAAGAAAATGCCACAGTGACCTTCTGTGCCTTTCCCCCTGCAGAACCTTGTACGTATTTTCTGCTGAACAGGGCAGAAAACGAGCTCCATTTGGAGGACAGAAAACCATCTGAATAAATCATGCTTCAAGTACATGACCCAATTTCTTCTCAGTGCAATATCATACTCTGTTAATAGAAGTGTCCTGGTTTCAACACAGTTACCTTTTTCCTGGCAGTGAAAGGAAAACCTTGAAAGCAGATGTCCCTAGCAATAATTATAAAATCTTCTTTGCAAGCAAATGAGCCATGGGGGGATGCTGACAGTACAGTGATTGCACAGCTGTGCTGACCCCTTGCTGCCAGGAGACAGCAGTGAAGTACCTTGCCCCAGTTTCTCACGTTTTCTTATGAAGAAATTGCAACCAAAGCTAAAATTACTTAGATTCCAAGGCGGGGGGGACGGGGGGGACACTTTAAATAAAGTGTTAAATCTAAAGGCGCTCAGCCTTTGGAGAAATCTGGATTTGGATTGAGTGTTATTTCTTCAGTGGTTAACTCAAAATTCTGTTCTGTTTCATTGTAAAATTTATACCTCTGCTGGGGTTTTCTTGTGGTTTGGTTTGGTTTTTTTTCTGTTTGTTTGTTTTGGAATTTTTGTTGTTGTTGTTTTTCTTTTGTTTCTTAAATTGCATTATCTAAGATGTGTCTGATTTCTGGGAGCTTTTCTTCATGATTCTTCAAAAATATTTCCAACCCACCTTTCTTGAGTTTTCATGGGAAGCATTGTAAATACAAACACAATAGCAGTCTTTTGACATTTCTGAAATAACCTGAAGATCAGAAAAAATAGTGTTCTACTTCATGTTCTTTCAAACAAGAGTGTATTTCATTTTTAGTCCTATGGGATGGCCAAAAAAGACTTTTGTTTCCCAGGAAGGAGGTAGAGTTTTCATTGTTATCATATTTTTCTCAGTGTTCTCCAACACTTTTTCATATAAAGGTAAAGCTGTCAGTAGTCATTTAAACTCTGCAACTGATTTTGCATTAGAGAAAATGAGAAATTACTTCACAGTTCTTATGGCTCATAAAATGTGGCATTTCAATATATATTTGTCCCAGGTGAGGACAGCAACAAACACCTGGGGGTAAAAACAGCTGGATAGTTTTTGCCATTTATTGCTGCAAATGGACGTTGGATGCATAAACAACAAATTACAACATTGCGATGCAGACCATTGTGTCCTTGGACATTTTTGTTACCAAACTTAGCACTGATGCTCTTTAAGTTCACAAGTTCACATGTTTTCTGTTTGTGCTCTGAGTATTATCAGAAGTGTTTTAGTTGATTTTTTCTTTTTAAACAACCAAGAACTTTTTTACCCACAATTTTTTACTTATTGTTTAAACTCCTAATTAATTGTGCTCTAGCCTAGTTTGAAAGGAATGTTTTTGTTTTATGGCTCAAAGTCACAAATGTAATCAATGGGATGTAACCTGCTGCTGCAGCTATGAGTTTTTAAAGTACTAAGCACCACAGGCATGATCCTAATTTGAAATCCTATGTTTAACTTTAAATAGAGAGAGGAACAGGACAATCTATTTGGTAGTATTGAAGTATTGTGCAGACTTCACATCTCAGCGTTCAGACTGCATACATTATGTTATGAAAGCTAGAGAAAAAGTAGTTTTTTGGTGAGATGCTGAAATTCCAGTGTGCTTTTTGCTTTGGTACAGTTACCCAGGAAGAGAAAGGATGTGGCAATTCTGCTTGTGGCTTTACCCTACCTTGTCAAGAAAGGCATGTTGTTTATTTCTTTGGCCTTTAAACTTTCCACTATAAAGATCTCAAATAAGTAAATATAGACTGTACAGTACTGAAACACAAAATAAAGACAGTGACAAAGAAGGCAACATTGCTTTGCATTTATTTACTAATGCTTACAAAAGTTGTGAATGTATAGCAATGCTAAAGATTAGCTGCTGCTAGAGCATCTTTCAAGATGAATCATAAGACATAGCATGGAACTTTAAATGCAAAACAGACCTGGGGAAAAAACTTGAACTTTCTTCTCACATCCTTGTCTCCTCCAGTGGTCTGTTCATGAAATCTTGGATTGCCTGGTGTAGGGGTAGCCATTTATTAATTGAAGCTTTCAAAGCTGTAATCCACCTAGAAGAAATGAAAGACCAACAGTTGTTCTTCGTCAAGCATTATCCATATATTTCTATGTTCTTTGAAGCATGACTTTAATAAATGGTGTTTGTACAGCTGTGTTACTATGTATGCTGACAATCAGGGCATTGGAGAGATGCAGAAGATGGAGGAGTTGACTATAACAATAATGTATTTTAACACAGATTTTCCAACATACTGAAAAGCTTTGTCATTGTCCATTACATTAAAACCCAAATAGTGTAATTAGTAGGTTTTAGGAAAGAACTCCTGCTGACAGATAGGGAATTTGACTGGATTATGATGAGGGAATTTACCTTCATAATGTAATTTCATTGGCCAATTTTCTTAATTAAATTCTAATGGTCATCGATGGAATTCTTGGGAATGAGGAAGATACGCATTCCATTTTCTCTAATGATAGGTTGCCATAGCTTTTGTGTTTAGTATAATCCCCACACATAACTTTGAAAGGCACCTTATCCAAGTTTTTTCAGAACCCCTGTGAGACAGCCTTGCTCTGGTTCCAGCATTGACAGGAACAGAACTGGTGACTCACATGTGCCTGTATATGTTGTACTGCAGTTTGACTGAAGCTACTGCTAAAGGAAAGTCTGGGGGAATAAATGAAAACAGGATGAAAAGTTGTCACTAGATCCTCCCAGGAACTACAGAGCTCCTGTGCTCCTGAAGTCTGGCAAATAAAATGGGATAAAAAACCCTACACATGCACAAAAAAATTTGTTTACCTTTTGTTTTCATTTACATTCTCTGCACATAAGTAAAAGGTTTTGAATTCTTCAGATGGAGGCTTGAGTTCAATTACAGATCTCTTGGAGCCCAGAGACTGTTCACTCACAATATACCCCTGTAGGTAAAGGCCACCTGGATGGAATAAAATAGCATGCATCATGTACAGATACCATTTATAGAATTACTGCCAATTACAAGCATACCAACAAATCTGGCAAACTGGATTTTCAGATGCCTTCTGTTGGGTGTATTGACAGAGTTTCACAGAATTTACATTTTAAAATGTGAAAGTTCAGTTTGGGTTTCTTTTTCCTGAAAATTGATTTCAAGGTAGTGTAAGCCAGGCTTTCTGTCTAACAAATAATCAGCAGTAGAGTTAAATAAGGTGTTAAATAAGAGAAATAAATAAGATGTTAAATGATAGTTAAATAAGATGTTGCAAAATATTTTTCCTAGCTTTTGACTCCTATCTATAAGGCTGCTTCAAGCCACTGCAAAGTCCTTTGGAAGGGTGGATTTTTTCTTTCATTTAAAAACTAAAGGGATTTGAATTTCATCATGAAAAAAATAAATATCCTAGAATCAGCATTGTTTTCTCTTGCTGCCATTAGTATCTTAAACATCATTGTGAAGCTATGACTAGCCAGGTGTGAAGGAGAGGCATTGGATGGAATTTTGTCTTCAGGACACTTCATTTTGTTTGGCTCTTTTATTTTATTTTTTTTTCCTCCAGACCTCACCTTAGTGCAACAAGGTGTATGTTCACTTTATATATACATGGTGAATAGTCAAAAAGACCTGTAGAGCTGATTAATTCCAGCTGCATGTTCCTGTTATTGTCTTCAGGATCTGTAATTTTTGAGGGTCTCACATTTAGTCACAACAGCATCAAATCAATGCTCTAGTATTAAGAATTACATGAGCAAATGAGAATTTGTAGTGAAATTGGTAAAAAATGCAATAACAAGAGAGAAAACACTAGCATGTACAAGAATCTGTATGTAGTAGGATATTTAAACAACAAAAGAAGGCAGTAGGAGAATAGACTTCAGTGTCATAAATGAATAATACTTAATTTTTGCCTTTCTGCTAATTCATTGCTTTTCTCTGGGCAAGCCTTGTCTTCAGTTTCATGTACAGAGAAAATCCCAGGTAATTTCATAAGTATGGCCTTTGGCAGATGAAAAGTGCAATGCAAGAGGTATAAAGTGGAGCACCTCATGCCTGACCATGTGGCAAACAGCATAAACGCTAAGAAAAGTGTTTGTCTTTTGATCTGAAAACTGTCTACCAAGCAAAAATACAATAATATGTATTGGGGTTTTTTTTTTTGTTCTTTTAACTGCCAGCTTCCTTTGCACAGGGAGAAAGCATTTGCAGGTCCTGATTCATTCCCAGGGCCCACTTCTTTTGTTTGTTGAGGGGGTTTTTGCGTGTGGGTTTTTTTTTGTGTGTTTGTTTTTGTTTGTTTGTTTGTTTTTTGTTTGCTTGGTTGTTTTTTTGTTGTTGTTGGGGTGGTTTTTGGTGGTTTGGTTTTGTTTTGTTTTTAATAAATACTGACTTTCACAGAGCTGCTCTTGCAGGCTTTCAGTGTCTGGAATGGGCTCTGCTTGCAAATGACCCAGCAGCCTCATGCTGCTGCCATGTAAAAATTTGACAGCATCCAGGAGACTGCCATCAGTGGAACTGCCACCATGAGTGCCTTGGAAGGGTGGGTCTTGATTCTGATACCTGCTGCTGAGGTAATGTGCACAGACCCTGACTAGCTTCAGAAAAAAAAATTCAGACTGTGTGAAGAAAAGGAAAGAAGATTGGGGTGGGGAACGGGGTGGTTGGTTGATAAAAAGACACTGAGTCTGGTGTTCTTTCATTCACTTTCATGGAACAGTATGAATTTCCTGGTAAGAAACTCTCATTAATGGTAGAAGTTCTGTTTGGAAACTACAGTGAAACATTTCTGCTTCAACGATCAATGAAAATCTGGCAGCCATCCTACCTTGGGCAGGTGTGGACCGGAGAGTGGCATAAAAGTACAAACAGCCATCCTTCAGAATGCAGTAGTGCTGAATCCAGACGTCTTTGCTCCTGTCCAGCTGGTGGAGAAGCCCCAGGCACTCGGGATTTTTGATAGCCAAGGGTGGGAGTGTAGTGTTATGCAGTGTGACATCTACCCACACATGGTTCTGTAAAGAAAGCATGTAATGAAAACTTCGGGTAAAAACTTAAGGAGGAACTGCTAGTATGAAAAGACACAAGCTCTAGTCCTCTGCTTGGAAATTAGCTTTTGTTGTGAAAATAACTCGAAAAGTTGCAATAAAAGTCAGAGCTGAAAATACAATCAGAAAATCCTATATATTGTGGCAAACAGTGTCCAACTTCTACTTTCTCTTTACAATAGTAACTTGCCTTTTCTGTATCTGTTTTGTTTTTCACTACCTGTTTTGCTGGTACAAACAAGATTATTTCAAAACTGCATGAAGCGGCTTTAAAAAAACAAAACCAAAACAAACTGTGTTGTTGATTGCCTGACTTCAGTAGTCTTTACTCTGTGTAAGTAGTCTTTGTGTTAGTAGTCTTTACTTTGTGGCAAGATAAGGTTCACCATCTTCGCTCTGGGTTCTTGAGAAAAGGTGGTGGTGCCTGAGGCCAGAATACAGCACTTGGATGAAAGCACTACCACACTCAATGTTTACAGATACCTTCCCATCGCTTTGTGGAAAGCAGAGCCTTTTCCACTACCAAAATTACTTTATTGTCATTTACAAGTGAAGAAAAAGCTCATTCTGTGAAACGCTGCCATTGTGTAGGCCATTTGTATGATAAAATAATCCAAAAAGAAAACCAGGAGAAAAGAATCTGTTGTGTTATTAGATCAAGTTGTCTAATATGAGATTAAAGCATTTCTCCTTTACATGTGGGAGGTTTAGAATCTCAGCCTCTCCTAGTGTGTTTTGCCAACTGCAATACATATTTAGAATTCTATAGCTACCAGTGTCATTGTCATTTGAAATCTACAGGGACAATATGTGCAATACCAATATCTTCCTGTTTGTTTCCAGAGGGACTTTCTTTTGCATTTATTTATGATATTTCTTCAGTATCCTTGACAAGTCAACGACAGAAAAAAGACATGGCACAATATAGCTCACTGTATTCTTTGTTACAAATGGGAAACCTGCTGAACTTATTGCCTCGAAGTGCAGAAGAGGACTTCAGTAATACTACGTGTACTTTTAAAGCAGTTATCCTTGTAGATTCATTAAGAGGACATAGTGTCAGTATAATGGTCTACTAAAACACTGTGTTGTAAGCTCTACTGTAACAAACCAGCTACTGCAAAAAGGCAGTAACAAAAAGTCTAGCAAACAGAAATGAAGGAAAATATAGTCTTTGCATTCAACTTAATGAAAAGCCTATGTATAAGGAAGGTTAGGAAATGAAAGCAATGCACTAAATCAAACATTTATTTCAGAAAAGGATATTGTTTGCTCAAAGACAAAACTAAAAAAAAAAAGATAATGCAGTCAAAAATAAGATGCAGTGGCAGAGAAAGAAGCCAGCTTACTGTGCTGTTAATGGATGAATGCATGAGTGATTCTTCTGTAATGCTGGAACTTTTCATACAACAAGTCATTTATGCATGCTGCACTAAAGAAAGACTCTTTTGGTGTGCTTTGTGTATGTCAGCCTTTATTATCCTTTTTGGCTCAGGCTGTTTTATTGTTTCTTTTGGTTGGGATACACAGTTTAAATAGTTTGATTTCTTTTTGCTGTTTCAAATATTTGTATTAGTTCATATTCTTTTGAGAAATACTGCTAGGTAAAATACACTTGTAAACAAGCTTGGTTTTGCACTTACAAGCTCACCTGAAAGCTAAAGCCAAAAGCAATGTATGCTTGAACAATTTCACTCCAGCGAAAAAGGAATTAAAACAACAATTAACACCTTTTACTATTTGGAAACCTATCACTAAACACTGCTGAGTGAATCAGTCACGCCCCCCTTTTTTTTACACTTCATTAATGCAGGTTGTAATTTGTACCTTGTGATTTTCATATTTTTTTAACTGATGATTTTATTTCATTTGCAAAAAAGGGAGAATGTGATACTTAGTCCGCATTTGAGCCTCACATTCTTTCTTTTAAAAAAACAAAGTGGTTCAGTAGGTAAACCTCTTCAAAAAATGTACAGATCAGGAGCCTATTTTCATAATAATAAATGTACCTATTTTCATAAAGGTAGTCTGTCTGTAGAAAGAAATGGTAAGAATCACGGCGCCAGGAAAGGGCAGACTAAAATGTCTTTGACCCCTATGACTCCCATTATGGAAATACTAAAATTAGCTTTGCAATTCCCAGTTCAGGGATCAGCCAGGGACTATTGATCCTGAGTTCTGTCGGGCTGAGCAAGATCTCTCAGTAGCAGCTCAACACACATTGTGGCTGTGTTTTTCCCAGACACAGTGGCCAGCAGAGAGCACAACTGTGTAAAGAGAGAGGCAAGACAAAGTTCATCAGCTTATCTTATCTTAGCTTTTTTCCTCATCTCTGAAAACACAGAAAATGAGAACCCAGCAATCGTGCCTCCCCCTTGCCCAATATTCTGTTGGGAAAAGCAGGTTGCCTGCAACCAAGGCAGGCTTGTGGGGAATACTTGTAAAGATATGACCCTTCTCTCATTTTACTCCAATTTGAATTACCTAAGGCATAATACTTGCTTGTGAGTCACCTCTGCCCTTTCTTTCTGCCTGATACATCAATTTTAGGTTACATTTCTGAATCAGCTTAAAGCTGCTGATATCTGGAGAGGGAGTATATTGATTCATTCCACCATATGGCAGAAAAGAGTATAAGCTGAGTCACAATTCTGTGCATGGCTTTTAGATTGGAAATGACTCACAGCCCAAGAGCCCAGAACAAAAGTATGGAGCTTCCACTTTACTATCTGCACCTGATCTTGTACAAATACAGCTCCTGTCTCTCACTCTTCTGCACAATCTGCTGTACACATGCTTCTCATCTAAAAAAGCATTACCTGATGGACAGGATGCACTGCTTTTTCCATAGCCTCCAGCCACCTGTAATATGACAAAAATTGAGAAGAGCTTAGTTTGGTAGAACAGAACAAATATGCTTCACTGCCTATTTTGATTCTTGCTGACATCTGCAGCACCTAAAGGGAGGTGCAATTTTCAGGACACATTCAAGGCTTTAAGATGGAGAAATAGTGGATTAAATCTAAATAAACATTGCTGACTCTCAAAAAAATAAGTCTCAAAGCTTGCTGTTACAACACATTGTAATAAATTAAGGCCATATTGCAGACAAGGGTATCGATATATTTTGAATATAGTTCAACATGTCAGGCTAAGTGATCACTCTTCCTGTCTTTGTCATAATGCAGATCAGGAATTTGTGGGAAGAATAAAGAATCCTGGAGCTGGAAACTACAGAATAACACAAGCTATTTGTTGGTAAAGGTGTTCTGTTGCACTTTGTATAGTATAAAATTTGGAAATGGAAAATGCTCTGGTATTACAATGGTGAGTTATGTTAACTAATGAGAAGATATAAAAAAAGCAGATGGATTAATATGCCAACTTACTTCATAGCTTTATATTTTTGACAATTCACAATAAAACAAAGAGGAAAATAAGATTAGATTTTACTACATTTTGAAAGGGGGGACTACAAAGTTGTTACTTGTGTTTTGGTGACTTTAGTCTCTTTGTTTTGTCAGCTGTCATCTTTGGAAATGCAAAAGAGTATTTTTAAAGTTATTATTATCTAACTCTGCATCAAACCCAAAGTCATCAGCTCTTATCAGAACCAATATGCTTTTGTGGCACATTTGCATTTTAAAATCGTAAAATGAAAATCTGAAAGAATGCCAGAAAAGGAAGTGGAAGATGGGGTTGTATTTATTAATAGCATTGTCCATATTGGGCAGAAGTAATTTTATACTTGCATTTGATATAACAGTGGGAGAGAAGGTTTGAGAATGTAGGTGAAGTTTTTGTTCTCAAGTTAAGTCAAGAACTTGTAGGGAAAGCAAAACATGAATGTTAGAGATTTTATTAAAAAAAACCCAGAAAACAAAAACAAAGCTGTGAAACTGGAAAATAATTTTTGAAGCTTCTGCAATTGAAAACTAGAAACACTATCTTCCCATAAGTAGTTGATAGAGTTTAAATGTTTTCCTCTACTGATCAAGGCTGCTATTGGAACATCCTCCAAAAATTCAATCTCCTCTCCACACCGGAGTAACAAAACTGACCATGTTGAAACGAAAGATCACTTACCTCTTCATTTCTTGATTGGAAGTTGCACAGAAGTAGAAAATCCTGTTTCCATTTTGAGGTATACACTTAAAAACAAATGGTTTTCCCAGACTGGTGTCAACACCGATTTCTGCTCCTTCCAGCTTTGTTACTTCCAGGGGTCTGCACTTCCCTTCATCCTGCAATTAGAAAGAAAGAGTGCCCAAAGTTCAGAACTGATATGAAACTGATCCTTGTGAGATGAGTATAAGCTCAGGGAATATTCAAAGTTGTAAAGCTCTTATGCTTTTGAACCATCATAGGTTTAATGATCAGCTGTCCCAGAAATTACAACGCAGAAAGACAAACTAGTCTAACACCTTGTATATTTGCATCTGTGTTTTTGATCTCTTAATTGTTTTTGGTTCATCAGAAGCCATATCTATATGCAAAAAAACCCTTTTAAATTATGCGTAGACACGTAGACCTTCCAGCTATTGAGGGTTCAGCTGACTAGTATTGGGATTTTCAAAGTACACTGAAGAATTTAGGGTCACGGGCCTTTTTACTAATCAATGCTGTTTGCAGTCTGGGTTTATGCTGAAAACCTCGTCTTATATGTGTAGATATAGGCAACAGAGGATTAAATTTGAGACTAGTGAGCATATTTTAAAAGGCTGGATTTCAGCTGCTCTGCAAAGCTGCCATAAATATAATTCTGTTCATAACCCTTCCCATACAATTCAAACAACTTTCAGTGGAGGCCACTTCAGAACCTTTTTACTTGTTCCTGATTGTGTTAAAGCTCTTTGAGACTGAAAGGCATTGCCAATGTCTTTCCCTGTGTGAGTTATAAAGAGCCATTAAGCTCCTTAATGCACATAGGTAGGTGAAGCAGGTAATCCCCCCACTTATTTCCCAGCCTGGCTCGCCTCAAATACATGTCTTAAAACAAAGGTGCACACAACTGGGCAGTGAACTCTAGCTGTGTTTCACATAAAATTCTTAGACCCTTCGCTTTGAAGATCTGCGACTGCAGCTCTAACAATTGCATCAAATTTGGTAGCAACAGAGTGGAAAACACAAGTTAATGCTGAGACATACGAAAAGCATTAGTGCTGTTTGCAAAATACACAGATGGAGGAGTCTTACAGAATAAAATTAGTTGATTATTGGGAGTTAATTAAATTTTGTCAGGAGGAGCCGTATTTTAAATACCCCATGTAATTTTCTCTTAGCCTAAAAATAAACACACATAGCCCACCATGAAAAGAAAATGCACCCATGGGAATTAGATAGTTAAATACTTAATTGTATGCTCACTGGCACATGTAATTATCCCTTTGTCATACATGTATTTTCTGCAGTAACAACACCTAATGCTGACAAAAATATAAATAAACATTAATCCATGCATTTCCTAAATTTTTACGCTTTCTTCTACGTCTATATTTTTTTTTATACTAAAATTTTTTAATGTAAAACTAAAGAAGATGAAGGAAATCCTGAAAGTTGTCAGTGCTATGTGGCCTACTCTACTTATAATGCCTTCAGACACAAAATTATGTTGCAGAGACAGCATAACCAAAATACAAATTCAGGGGCTGAATCCCATTCCTGGTGCAAAGCAGGAATGAAGTGATGAAGTGTTACTCAGCAGGATCCTGTCCATGGTCTGTGTTCTCCTGACTGCCCTGGCCTGAAGGCAATGGTCACTGCAGATACTGGAATCATTGAATACTATTGTTGCACCTCGTTATAAACTTATTTTGTAAGGACTTTCTGCGCTGTATGTGTCTAGAAGGAAGCACACAGACGTTCTGTGGCATCAAGAATGATATGTGTCCACTGTATTTCAAACAAATACATCTAGGAAAGGAGTAAGATGGATTTGAGGCATTTCAGGTGAGACCAAATTGATTAATAGACATCCATGCTCCCCTAATTCTGATAATCCAGATCAGAGAGTCATAGAAGCATTAAGGTTGGAAAAGACCTCCACGATTATGGTGTTTGCTCAGCACCACTGTGTTCTCTGCTAAACCATGGCCCATGTGCCACATCCACACTTTTGTAAGGGATATATCTTTTCACTCATGTGGCTTTCATGAATAACGCATTGAGATCATTCCTTTGGCAAATACGCCTTTGCTACAAAAAGTCACTAAGGTATATTTCTGAAAAAAAAAAATTATGGAAGCATTTTCTTATGCCTGTGACTGAAGTGTAACCCATGGGTGATACTTTATGGAAGCTAACATGATACGTGACATGCATATTTTAAATGAACTAACTCAAATTTCAGCTACTACTATTCTGTACTAATTTTTTTTCTCCCCTCAAGGTTGTGATCTACTACTTCATGGATTCTTGGCAGTCTGCAGTATCAAACATGGATGAATTTCTGTGGGTAGAAGGCAAAAAGCAGCTGCTGCTTTGGTAAATACCATTCTAAGAAGAGTAGAATCATCTGAAGTAACTCTTCCCATGCTGCTAGTTTTCCTAAGATGATCTGAGTTTTAGGAGAAATGCTTCTGTGAAAAAAAATATTTAAAATATTAAACATGTAATGATCAGAAACAGAAATAAGGGAGAAACAAAAATAGAAAATGAGACTTCCCCTTCCTTTATTGTATGAAATGCTGTTTAAGGTGGTGCATGTAGCCGTACTCATTTTGCTGTAAGTCATTTCAGACATTCCTAGTATTTCCTGGGGGATTCACTGTATTCAAAGGATTTTGTTTGACCAGAATTAGATTTGCTATTGGAGTTAAACTCCTTCATCTAATAGAAAGGAGAAGCTGAAGAGAGATGTGAAAATTCATGCCATTTCCAGTGGTAGGAATAAAAAGTAACAACAGGAATAACTATGAAAAGAAATAAAAAAATAAGCTACAAAAGAGTTAGCAAGTACTAGGAAAATGGAATAAAAGTAACGTTACAGAAAAATCATATCCTAGAAGAAATCTAAACACAGTGTGAAATCTGAGCAGTGCTAGAAAGCAGAAATGGAAGTCTGGCTCATTTGGGGTCTGGTAGTGGACAGTGTGAGGCAGCTGCCCCCAGGTCACTGGGTCAGACTGGTTTTGGGTCAATAGTGGCATGACTGAATTTTTGACTGTCTCAAAACTGTCTTCCTGGGTATGCCCCAGGGTTGCCAAAATAGACAACTCTTAAATGAGACAGGATACGGAACTGGGTTTTTTTTTCCCTTTTGCTTCTTATTTCTCATTTGCCTAACTTTCTCCATCATAGCTGATGTGGACACAACTCTCCATAGCACTCGGGCTTGCAGCATTTTCTCTGTCTGTTATTTTCTGGTTTTCACTGATCAGCTTCCCCCTGAGGTCTGGTGCTGCTTCCTTAGTAATGTCACTAAAATCCTCCCCTCCCTATGTCTTTTTTCTAATTGCTGTACTTTATGGTAGGCTCACAGTTTGGTTATTGAGAAAGTTATAGCTAGAGCCTGCTTGCATTTATTCCTTTTTTGAGCAGGGCACATTGGGGCAAAGAAGGAACTAAGGCGCTTTTTATGTCTTTCCTCCTTACATCTGTTCCCTTTTCCCTTGAGGAAAGGGCTTGCATATGTCACAAACGGGGAGCTCTAGATTCCAGAACTGTTCGTATGGCATTTTTGCCAGTAGAGAGGAATTTACTTAGCTTTTCATTTTGTTTTCTTTTAAAAAATTTACATCTAAACTACAGAGAGTAGAAACATAATGAAGAACAGAACAATAGGGGAAAAAGATGTAAAAGGTCCTGTGATTTGAAGAACCTAATAATCCTACACCTAATAAGTGGAGTAGATTAATCTTCACCTTCTAGTTCTTTCGTTGAGGTTGAATAATTAATTGTGCAATTAATTGCACAAGAAGGTGATCAACAGTTTGCAGGACTAAGTGTCATGGGAAGAGCTACTGATTGGGTTGAAATTTTGAACAACTTGAATCAGATCAAACAATATGTCTGTGTATGACTTCTTCTCTGGGTTGGGGTATGCAATCTGTTAGTAGGTCAAAATTAACATCCTTATCATATTATCTAGTGTTATTTCTCATTTATCAACAGAAATAATACAGTGGATGTATTTGAGACAGTGGATTCAGCAGGTTCTTAAATATAAATTGAAAAATAGATTCTGTAGCCATGGGAGTCATGGAAAATATAGCAATCAGACTGCACACAAGCTCTAAATAATGTGGCAGCTCCAAACCTATGATGATAGAGCTCTAAGCAAGAAAGAAGAACAAATAGAAGTGGTATCTTTATGAGCAATGGCTCAGACGTAAATCTATTTATAACTAAGCCTTTTATGTAAAGTGATTAGGCTTAGCAATGAACACACACGCTTGTTCAAGAAAACAAAGGACTGGATGTTTGTCATAGATTGAAATGTTGTGCAGCTGAGGATTTCTTTCTTGGTGTAATAATTGGACTCTGTATGTACCAGGGAAATGAAAATAATTTAAAAGCATTTTTTCTCTCTCTCTCTTCTGTCCCACTGGGAACAGTCTTAAGGGTGCACGCAATCAACCAGAAGGGAGTACTGTAATGTCTGAGTCACAAAATTTTGCAAACACACTTTCTGTAGAATGCCCTATTCCCACATCCAGAGAAGACAATCGTTTAATTCTGCATTTAAATTTATCCCTGCATTTATGGAAAACTTTCACTTGCTCTGATAGGTCTAATGAAAAGGGTTTTGATGTGAGTAAAAAGTAATGGAAGACTAGTTTACATGAGCTGTTTACTCGAGATATATAAATGATGACAACAAATCTTATTTGGAATTAAAAGAACAAGTTAATTGTAATGTCATTTCCAGGTATTCTGAATAACATCTTGTAGAAATGTATCCTACTAGAGATGTGCAAGGAACAGCAATTTCCTTCACAGGGACACCACTAATTAAAGAATGTTCAGTGAGGGAAGCGTTCTGCTATTGAGACAAAGTGAAGGTTATGGACCACTTTGAATGCAAATAACACTGTATAATTAGTATCTGTGCAACAATTGCCAGTGTGTTGGCTATATTACAGTGCAATAAACAGAGAAGACAGAATTATGCTGATCTGCTGAAATAGACTGGGTTCATAATGGAAACAGGAGTATGACCTAACAGCTGATAATTTAGATGATGTAATAGCTGTTTACCCGTTTGGGGTCTAATGGCTTTTGGATGTTAAGAAATGCACATCTTTGTTTCAACCACCCTCTCAGCTTTAAGATTCTTTTTCACTCACACTGAGTCACTCACACTATGCCTAGGGGCTTCCTAGGGGCATTAAACTTGTGAGTGTAAGAAACACAAATCATAATTCTTTTTAAAGTGGACATTAATAAAGACAATCACAATGAAGGCTGTCCTTCACTGCTGCCACACTAAGTGCTTCTCAGGAGTATGTGTTGCCGTTTCCCTACAGCATGTTTCAGAGCATTAAAAATATGAACTATCACAAAGGCCATTTCTCTGAGACTCAGGGCTACACATCAGCGTGAATTTGCTCTTTATTCACACATCAATCTCTCACTACAGTTGAATCTCTAAAGCATGGTCTTTTCTACTGTGCAGACAACAATTTTCAACTTAATAGTTTCTTCCAGCTTAAGTGCTCCTGCTTCCTTCCTATTACAGCGTGTTCTTTTGACTTTCCTACTTGAAGTCCACACAAAATGCTGTCAGCAAACTCATACTCTTTAGACATTTATTCCTAATTACTATTGTTCCACATCATTCTTAGCTGGGGGAATTGGAGAGTGAAATGGAATAAATGACAAATGTAATATAAGGACCTGATAGAGCTGGTTTGACCAGAATTCATCAGTCTCTGACTTCTAGAAAGGAAGTCTCCAGGGGAGATAAATTGATAACACTTTCCTGTTTGGAGACAGGCCACTTTAGATTTTCTCCTAGATGATAACCACAATGATATTTATTTCTTAATTTCCTTTTCATGTGCTAGATTGATTATCTGCCTTGCTATCCTCTTTACCAGGATCCATTTATGTCACAGGGGTTGAAGTCATTCCTAGAAACACAGCAAGATGAAAATAAGGGATGACCTAGGGCATTGTTACAAACATGATATTTCATTAATTCTTTCAATTTTATCAACTCTACATTTTTTTCCTCTTTTTTTGACCCACAAAAATCAGTCATTATACATTTTTTTTAATTTATCCAGTCTTAGATAGCAAGAAAGCAATGATTAATTGAAACTAGGAAATTTTGGCTTTTGCTGACACTTTTTGTGGCATTGTAAATTCCAGTATTTAATTAGCTGAATTCCTTACATGATGAATATTTGTAATCAGGAATTTTGGAAATCATGTTTTTGACTATAATGCCTTCTTCATCCTTGTGCTTCCCTTCTGATCCTAGAATAATGTTAGCTTTTTAGCAGGTATGTCCTCATGATAGAGGAATGCATGCTCCACAGTCAACCCCTTAATGACCTGTTTGTTCCTGGGCCACAAAAATTATCTTCCTTCTCTTTAATGAATCTTCAAGACCAGCATTTTTTATCCTGAAGACTGAAGCATATTTTAAGGCTTCCAAGTTAGCTGTCATGTTCTAAAAGTGACTTGCTGATGACAGCTCAGAGATTTAACATGTCAAAATGATGCTCTGCTGCTGTCAGTAAATTGCTTTTGCTATATTAGTGGTCTCATGTAAAGCTGATTAAGGTTTCTCTGTCCTATAGTGAGGACTTCCCACAGATGTTTTGTGGTAACTTTGCAGCCCCTTTGCTATGCTGAGCAGCAAACAGTATTTTAAAGGATGTTATCTGCAAAGAAAGGATCAATGCTTGACTATGCTGATGTGCTTTCAGCCTTCCCTGAAAAAATGTGTGAAGTTGAAACACAAGAAACTTGACTGCTTATACTTGCCTTAGGCTAGGATTTAAGTGTAGATTTTTTGTCTGTCTTCTCATAATATGCATATATTTTTCCTTGAAGAGAAGAACTGGGCATGTTGACAAAGACGGAAAGAGTGTGTTTGAGAAGATCCAGAGGTCTGGATAAGAGGGGATCAGAACTGTAGAGTGTATACTGGAACTCCACAGTAGCTAAGTGTAGGCAAAAACATTATAAATCACTTTATCTATTTACAGCAATACAGAATTTAATCTATTTACAGAAAACAAGGTTCTAACCCTATGTGTCAAATATCTCTGCTCTAAGGTGGCAAACGTAGCTACATTCACTGTGATGAAAAATGTGTTTTAGTTACTTATATCGACTGTAGAGTCAAGGACAGTGGCAGCATCTGTTTGAGGGAAAAGAAAATGACCACACCTGTGAAGGGACTGAATGTCTGCAATAGCTTTATTACTTCACCAGTATGTGACTGGCTAGAGATGACTCCCAAAGTGCAGCAATTACATGGGTGAGTCAAATGTAAAAAGCTCTAGAAACATCAATCTCCTTTTTATAGTGGGTGGGAAGAGGAGAGTTCAGGATGGGTAACTTCTGGTTGTAAATAGCAATGATGAGGAAGTCTCTCTGTGTTTATTGATATAGACTAGAGCAGAGATGAAATACCCTTTCCTTTCTCCACCACAGAACCTAATATGTAACATTTCAGGCATAAATAAAAAGCCCAGTTGTCTTCTTATACAAGTGGAAATCAGGCATGACTTTGCTGGAGTCACTGGAAATACACCAATACAAGCTGTTGCTTTTAACAACAGAATCAAGACTTGGAAATTGTTTACTATGGTTAGTTTGTTTGACACTGATAGGCAGTTTATCCTGAACTTTTGTGCCTCCCTGAATTACTCTTGCCTTTGAACTCTTTCAAAGGACATCTTAGATTCAGATAAGTGGACAAATTTTTCCTCCTGTGAGAGTCAAGGCCTAGAACATAACATTTCCAATTTAATCATGACATGTTACATGAAGGCTGTGTTAAACTATGAATGTTATTTGTAATTTCCTTAGAAGAAAAACTGGGATGAGCAGTCTTCTTTTTATAACCTGACAGAAATCATACCAAAAGAGAGAAGTGCCAATGAGTCCAACTGAGCTCCTTCTTACTTCATTTGGGCATTGGATCTCACAGTAGCAAAGAACTATATATCTGAATTTATGCATTTTTATGTCTGTCTTACTAAATGACTCTTCAAGAGTACTCTGTAAGCACATGAGGCAGTGAAGAAAGTCCTTGTGCTTTTAGTTGCTAAAATAGTACTGCAATATTTCCATGTATTACTCAGACTCCAGAGACAGAGACACAGCAGCTGGCAAAAAATTTAAGAAGTGATTGAACTGCATTGGCCTTGGATAGTGCAAGAAAACTAGCAGTAGTTAGTTATTACTATAAAATGTTTATGCAGTGCTTTAAACTTATTTACTCTTTTTAAGAAAAAGCAAATGCATTGTTTCAGTGGCTAGAGAGCCATCAGCTCAAAACATAAAGTTCGAATGATTGAAATATTCATTTTCTCAGTGCAGCAAAAAAGCTAATTGAGGAAAAATTAATTAAAAGGAAAGAGCTAGTTGAAATGAGGATTATGGGGTACCTTCTAATCCTCAATCCCATTTATTATCCTACCCTGTCTTCCGAGATACTTAATTGCAGAGTGTTTAAAAGGTATAACTAGAAATCTTTTTTTACATTTCAGGAGTCTGATGACAGACTTGACGAGGATAAAATAAAACCTTCTTCCCAAAAGAATGTTCCTACATGTTTGTATCCTCTTTTTAGTGTGAAGTTTTTAACTGGGTTTTGTTTTGAGACCAGAAAAGGTAGTGCTGAAATAATGATGGTGGAAAGCCAGACTGCTTTGTTCAATGCCCAGTGGTCCTGCAGCATAACCATGATTAGGTGGCTCATGTGTGTACCGTGGCAGATACAGAGAAACAAGACTCCCAGATCCTCTGCTGGGAATGCCAGGGGGATGCAGAACTGTAGAGGAGCAAGCTCTTCCTATAATTTTTAATTACCTTTCTCAAAATGTCTTTTTCCCATAGAAGTGTTTGGGTTTGATCCAGAAGCTTAAATATTGAAAGCCTGAATAATTGCAGTCTGGATTATGAAAATGCAGTGCCTCATGTTAATTCTTTTCTCTGTTTTAACAGTGTTGTCCATGAAAATCTATGCTAAGGATCACCAGGAGGATGTACCAGAATGCATTGGAGGGAGGGGTATCAGAGATCTTGGACTGTAGAAAAAGACTAACCCATGCAGTGCTCACAGTACAGTCTTTGGGAAGTACTGCATAAGATTTGGTTTCTAGGTTTTACTAAAAAGGAAAAAAATTCAAGTGAGAATTTCACTGGAGTAGCTCTACTATTAATGTAAAAATGACTAAACAGGCTAATATATAACAGCAAAAACTGAAGTAAACAGATAGGAGGTTGATATATGATATCTAGAGAGATGACACAGCAGAAAAAACCCCACATAAACATAGATTCATGATGAGGAATGAAGCCTGTAGTATTATCTTTCTTATTGGCTTCTCCTGGTTGAAATTCTGTAACACCATTTTGCTTTGTCTATATTACATTCATGTTTATTGACAAGTTCTGCTGGTATGTATACATATGTACAAGTGTTCATATACACCTGTGTCCTTCATGTGCTGAGTTGATCTAAAGATGTGTGACCATTTTAGGAAAGATAAAGACTATTATAGGCCAAGGACTTGGTGTCATGCTCATCTTCTCATGTAGTTTTTGATTAAGGGTGGACATGGCTTTATTTTACTAGTATGTATTCAAATTGTATGTTAGAGACAAACGCATTCCTACCTGTTTCTAACCAGCTGGTATTTCCACTAATGCCCTTCCTAGAGTAGCTAAGAGATTCCCTGAAAGCTACATGTCCTTCATCTAGTGATAAATCCCTCAAAGGCAATTTTTCTCAGCTTCACTAAGTCTTCTTGAAATCAGGTTAAAACGAATTGCCAGGTGGATGGCCTTGAATCTTTTTCACAAGCTGTAAAATGTTTTACCTCAAAAAGCCCTGAACAGATGACAGTCTTTGAAATCAATCTGTTTGATTTCATAGGAGTAACTTTCTCAATGAATAACTTCACCATGAAAACACACAGGAGAAGGGATTAGTGACTTGTAACTACCTGCAGCACCTGTTGAACCACCCCAGAGACTACATTAAAAACCTATTGTAGGGCAGGTGAATTAACCTACATCCCCAGTTCCTGGAGGTAACTGCTTCAAGGGAAAACTGGAACACTTTTTTTAATTTTTTTTTTTTTTAAAGTGCAATGTCTTTATTTATTAATTTATTTAGTGGCAAATACCTTTAGAGAATACTCAAACGTCTGTAGCTGAGATAACTAAGAATTCAGTTGTAGGGCCATAAATACTCACTACACAACTAGAGTGTTTTAAATTATGCTGTGTCAAAATGGGACCTCAGGATAAGGCAAAGTGAAATATTCCCCTTCATGAAGCACCTGTTATATTCATTTGTTGGATGTCTTACTATTAGATAAAGTCTTATATATATATATTTTTAGAAGTATTAAGTACTACATGGGTCCCTGCTCATATGATAGAATGAAGTACTGACCAATGCTACTCTGAAGAAACTGAGCCTTCCCAATGCCTCTCTGTGCACGTCTGTAACTTATTCATTGACACAAAGAAATCACATAGTCATGCCTGTTTAAGAAAATATGTATAATTCTAGATGGAGCACTGAGGTCTTACACATGTGAAGCTACTTCATCTCATTCCGAGCCTCTTACAAGCTTCTTGAAGGTCAGAACAAAGAGATCAAATGTAGAATCCATAAAAGCCAGACAATGCCTATGTCTGTTACTAGGCTTTGGACAGCAGAACAAGCCTCCTTTATATACCTCATACAAAACCCTGTAGTGCTGATGTTATCCTGTAAGTCAAAACAATGATCTGCAACCTTGAGTACAAATCTGCTGCACTTCATAGTTCAGGACATGGCATGATTCCTCACTAGGTACACCGTCCTTACCTTCTTGTGTTTGTAATAGTGTAGGTAGCCATTATGTTTCAGCACAAACCATCTCTTTCTCCAGCCCTTCAGTATTGCTGACTGTGTGCGTTTGTGCAGATATCCTCGGCAGGTGGGTCTGGGGGTGTTGGGGTAGCGGCTGATATCTGAACCCACAATCATAGTCAGGATATCAGGACCTAAAATGTTACATGGAGAGCGAGAAAAACACAGGTCAAAACTATAATCTTGTCTGTCAATGTTTTTGAACAGCCATAGAGCACATGGAGCAGGACTGCAGTGCTCTACCCCATGCCCTTCTCCCAATGTGGCTTCTAGAAGCAGCAAAGGAGCAGAGCCGCATAGGAAACAAATTTAAACAAGCAATATGTAGCCTTCTTTTAACATAAATTCAGGAATGAAACTAATTTTGCATTGAGGACTAGTAATGGAGCCAGCTATCTGAAGACAACTCTTAAAACATTGTTTGTGACCTATCTTTGCAAGCAGCATCTTGGGTGCCTGAGTATTTTATCAGTTAAAAGAAGTGACTGAATTTCCTTGCTCTAATTGGTACAAAATGAAAAGTAATGAAAAAAATTGCTGAGAATGCTCTTAGGGGCATCTTCAGTCCCTATCATCTTACATATGCTCTTGAAAATTCCTTATTTTCCATGCCCTGGAGTATTCCAACCTTTTCTGTGCCCCTCACTGAGAGGGGTGGCTATTGAAGGCTAATTCGTGCTAAAGCTTCTACTTAACAATTGCAAAAGGTAAGCAAAGAGAAGAGATGATAGGTTGCAACATTTTCCAAAAGTGTGATACAATTATCATCAATGAGATACAAAATCATAATATTTGGTGATGCTATCAATACATCTATGATTTTGACCCTAAAGGCCTGAGATTCTGATTATATTGATACTACTTCAGAGCAGGTGACAGTGTCTGAAGGACAGAGAAATATGACTATGACACGTTTTCATCTGCAAAGTCTTTGCTGGATTTCTTTTTTGGGGACATTTGACTTTGGGAATGCTGTCTGTGTGCCAAGATTTAGTCCAGAGGGTGTTCTCTGAGGAGTTAAAAATACCCAGTAATCAGAGATTTATCGGCTAAAAGACTCAACATACTCTTAAATATAACAGTGTGAATGGCACCTCTATAATTAAAGAACATGGTATGTGTCAAGTTAAATTTGTCACTGTCTTGTAAAAGCATTTTAATTTACTGAATTTCCCGTGAGCCTTTGTCAAAACCTTATCTGGGATAAATAAGGGAATGGCAGCAGATTAACATTCAGCATGTAAACAGGGTTTAGTCATCATAATTCTAGGAAGAATATACATGATTAATATCACTGTTTGTTTCTGTGGTGGTGTAAAAAAGGATGCCTCATGAGATAACCTCTCTGCTCTCCTGAAAAGACTTTGGGGACACAGGACTAACTATAGGGTGCACTGAATGAATATATGGAAGTCTGCCCCTGAGGAAGTATAAGGTATGAATAAGATATTTGTGTCTCTTCAGTCACCTTCAGGACTTTCTCAGTCACTTTTTTTTTATGACAAGAGAGCCAAAACCATTATTGTCATGTGTGCTCTTTGGGGAATAATTTGTATGTTCATTTTCTTAGGTGTCTAGAAGACAAGGTCTAGATAAAATAGTTACTTAAGCAATACTACTGTATTAAATACTAATGCATTAAACTGATAATTACATACATCACCCAGTTTGTCTGGATGTATTTGGAGTATTGAACAGGAAACCTGACCCAGTCATGTAATTTATTATGATCTCAAAATTACCTTTCCTTGCCAGATTGGCAGCTTCTGAATGTGGCATGCTGGTGACATCAGTTCCATTGACTGCTATCAGAATATCCCCAACCTGAAGCCCTGCTTCTTCTGCTGCACTATCTGGAATTTAAAAAAAAAATAAAATCAAAAAACTCATTTTATTTAGAGTTAGGATATCAAGCGTTTCTATGCAATCAAGCTTTTCTACCAAAACAGGTATCTGTTCAACCAGTCAAGGATTATGTTTTAGGGCCCTCATGTCATTCCACCTCACTGGAGGTGGAACAAGTTTTACTGAGCAACGTATTAGTCATCTGTAAGTGAAACTTCAGGATTTGGATTCTGCTGCAACACTAGATAATCACTGGCAGTAGAGAAATTTCATCAAAAATGCCATTAGGATTTAAATGCTTTAAGATGCAAATAGTCATTTCAGTATCTGAGAGTTTTGGCCTAAAGTGCTTAAAAAGATCTGTTGCAATGCTTAGCAAAGCCAGCGGGAAAAAAAAGATCTATTATTCTGCTAAGCTTTGGATTTAATCCCAAAAGACTACTTTCTGAGCTGGTATTTGTCTTTGCTGGTTAACAGAACTTGGCCATAGCATTTTGAGAGATTTTGTCTTTAGGAAGAAATAACATAGTAAGTTAAAAAAGTGTCAGTCAAGGAGGGTCTGAATCAGATTGTTAATGAATCAACCTTCGTTTATTTGTTAACCACTACAAAGCACCTGAGAACACAAGATAGTGCTCAGACACATGCCAGCCAGTAATGGGAGCAAATTAGGGAGTTGATAACTATACCCCATTCAGGGGCACCAATACTTAAATCCCAGTTACAAATTTCTCAGACACTTTTATCTTCTCATTTACAATTAAGCCTTCCTAATGTACTGTGAAAAAATGTTTTTGGAAAATATTATGCCATGTCCTTACTATTTAAATGTATTTTTTTAAAGATTTTGTAGCCTATGATGCTACTAATGTGATCCTTCAGTGTATTTCTGAGGATGCTTAGAAGTTGTAGGGAAGAGATTAGTAAAAGCTTAAAAATAAACAGACACAATGAAGACATAGTCCACCCTCAGAGGTATTACAAATCATTTGCAAATTTGAAAATATCAACACATTTTGGTTTGTGCTGGCCTTGGGGATCCCACACCAGACTTTATGATAATAAGTGGTCCATAAAATATTGTAAAACCAATCATTATAGGACCATAGAATGGTCTGGGCTGGAATGGACCATAAAGATCACCTAGTTACAACACCCGGCCATGGGCAGGGACACATTTCACTAGACCAGGTGGCTCAAAGCCCCACCCAACCTAGCCTTGAACCTGTGTAGGGATGCGGCAGCCGCAGCTGCTTTGGGCAAGCTGTTCCTGTGCCTCACTGCCCTCACAGAAAAGAATTTCTTTCCGATATCTAATATTTTTAAATGGAGAGTAATATTTTGAGAAAACGCAATTTTACTGGATGTTTGTATGAAAAAAACCCTATTTGTTGTTGTTGCTGTTTTAAAGCAACTGCATTTGAAAACAACATACAAATAAATAAAGGAGTGATACGTGATGAGAGTAGATATACTTAATTAGTAGATTAGTAGGGATAAATTGGTAAGCATCAGGGCTATTGTTGTATACATTACCTATGGTTTTATTTGTATTTAGGTAAGGAACTAATGAGTTCACAGTTCTCTGAATTCACAGGCTTTCCAGATGTTGTCAGGAAGCTGGACAATGCCATATGTAAGGCTGGTAATAGTGATAGAGCCTTGCTAGAAGGCACACACTAGCATTCTTCTTGTGAGATGACATTTCGCATTATATCTGCTTTCCATAGTAAGAATTTACCACAGTCTCTTGTACCTTCTGCTCCTTCTGTAATTCTGCTGTACCCATCCTGAGATGCAGCGAGCAAGCAATACTCTAGATTTGGGTGAACCAAGGTTTTAGGTAGCAGTAAAGTAACTCTGACTGCCTGTGTCTCATTCTCACTGCTGTTACTGATGCAGTTGAGCTTTCAGGCAGATTTCTAAGCTGATGCTATACACACAGACAAAGATTTCAGAGACCTTTCAGTGGTGACTCCCAAGATCTCATTCCTGAGCGATACTACCAGCACCATTATGAAGACATGGTATAGTTCCTTCCTCTCTAGGGGCATTATCTTCCACCACATTTTGTTGAAACTCATCTGCCATTTTTTTGCTCGCTCACTTGGGTTTTGGAGTTTCTTTTGTGGGTTCTCACAATCATCATACTACCCTGAAGAAGTCAACAGCACATCTGTCACAACTGGCAAATGGCTCAGTGGAAACATGTCCAAGCACAAGTGCCCGCAAGTCAGCAACACTTTTGGAAATGTTAGAAGGATCTCTGCATCCCCCATTTAATTCTTTAAGGCCTGTTGTCAGTCATGGATGTCAGCCTCCAAAAGTTTTATACTCTGCATCTGGAGGGAAGCTGAACACAGGCACTTGCGTAACGTTATCAACTAACAGGGAAGAAGACTGAGCAGTGGAGTCTGGTTTACCCACAAGGATACTGGGGCCCTAAAACAGTTTGTCCCAAGCCCTTTCAGGATATGCTATTAAACACCTTGCACTCACTAATTATGGAAATTATTTATGTACATCCATATTATATATTAATATAAACCAGCCGTTCTGTACTATATAGATAATACTATATCATGTAGATATATATCAGTATATATAATAAATATATTTATACACTGTCATAGTACAAATTAACCAGTACAAACTCAACTTACTTGTGTCAATTTCAGTTACAAGGATAGGCTTTGAGAACTGGATCCTGAAGCCCCAAGGGTAACTGCCAGTTCCTTTAGCAATCTTCACCGTTCTTTCTCGGACTGCAAAAGAGGAGAAAAGAGGTACCTTTTTTCACTGCAAGTTCAATTTAACAAGCAGCAGCCTGATTTCAAAGCTTTTTGTAGGCACTGGCAGCTATTGATTCTACAAATGGCTGAGGTGCTTTCAGTGTCACTCCCAGCTGTTGGTGCTGGTCCTCAGACAGTGCCACCCCACACTGTGACTGATCAAATATCACTCACGTTTGGGCACAGATAGACAGCATCAATGAGGTGTAGTTTCATCAGCAGTTTAAATTATGTGCCTGGACAAAGTAATGGAGAGGTGGAGAAGTATTCAGATATTCCACTCTACTGATGGTGTTCTGGATGGGAAAAACACTCCTGCTTGCTGTCAGACCTCTATGCTGCAAATACAAAATACGCTCTAAATTCTCAAATGGGTTTAAACATGTTTCTTGTAGTTTTATTGTTTTTATACTTCAGGGGATCTCTATCTTTTGGATAGTTGTTTCTTTTCCTTTTGTTTATCCTTCGTTGTCTACTCCCCACTCCCACTGCCTTCCAAACCTGCACCCATCCACAGTGGCATCCTCTGCCACCAGTGGCTGTACCTGTATGAAATGCCTTTCAACTCATCGTAATGTAATAGTTAAAGGGATCAGTCTCAGTAAAAAGGAAGATCAGGGTCTAATTTTCTACTTCCTTCTTTTTTTTCAGGGTCTGGTATTATTATTGTGTCTCAAATGGCCTGGCTCTTTAGCAAATCTTATGCTTGCAAAGGACTTCAGTGTAAATTTATCTTCTCAGAGTGTCTGGTTTTGATCATTTGACTATCTTACTGTGGTGTGAGTTTTTTGGTTTGATTTTTCTTTTGTCTTTTTTTTTTTTTTTTAACAGAGGCCTATTTAATAGCAATTTATGACAGCTGTGTTGTCTCCAAATTGTGTACTATCTGGAAGAGAGAAATTACTTTAAACATTAGTTTACTAGCAGGCCAATTGATGTTATCTGCCTGAAATAGAAACTTTAACTATTTTCCCAAAGTTCTGAGCTCTCCTCTGGGAGAAGAAGCAATCAAAATGGCTTTCCAGAATATTCTCGTGTGTGTTAAGGGAGATTTATATAGGACATTTGTTTTCCCTCATCTTCTGAATGATTTATGAACTCCAACAAAGAACAATCTCCTGGAAAGCTACAGGGGTGTTTCAGTTTGTCTTAGTTCTTTGGAACTGTGGTACTTTTCAGTAACTTCTCATTTGAAAAGTGATGGAAGACCTCCCATCTCCCAAAAGAAGTTGTTCACTGTATCTGTTTGCACAACAGGTCTAAGCTACAAATAGAATAACCCCTCATAGCAAATGATTATTTTCTTTCTGGATCTACTGTGTTTGAAAGTTTGATTCAGAAGCAGTTTTATGACCATGATAATAATTTATGACCATAAATATGTCTATGATTTTGCCATGCTTGAAGAACTTATGAAATTACATTGCCTTTACCCTTATCTCTTGAGGTTTAATAATGATCTTTAACAATTTTGTCAAGTAATTATGATATTTTGCAAGACAGTAGCTAAATAAGAATTACTTATTTAATAATATTTGAACTACTTATTTACTTTAATAATCCTTTAGATTCTTGCATTGCTCTTTTTTCTGTCTTCAGCATAAGCATCCAGCATCTTTTCCAACATGTCGATCTCCTGAAATCCTCAGAGTGCCCAAAATAAATGAATTTCTCTGAACTTTATTACATCTTGCTCTAGACAACTTACTTGCCACTGGTCTAGGTCTTTTGCTGAGACATCTAGGACTGTTATCCGGAGAGACATCATCTCCTCTGAAAACCCAGGAAGCAGAATGAAAATTTTCTGTATAAAAACCTCTGTCCTCATTTTCAGCATATAGTCCCAGATCTACTGATCGAGCATCTTCTGAATTTACTGTCATGACAATAAAACAAGTAAAAGTTATGTCAGTAGGAAAAATGGATGAAGAATAACAGACCTCAGTAAGTCAGCATGGAAGAAGTGCCACAAGCTTCTCAATCAATTGTTTGTAATGTCTGTACTGAGTTCCTCAGTATTGTTGGTGTTAAAGAGGCAGTCTGCAAAGATTTCCAAATATAAGACCACAATACTGGATGCTATTGCATGTTGAACTTGAATAAGAAGTGAAGTCTTAATGCAAATGGTCAAAACAGGAGCTGCACCTTTTTAAGAGAAGGCTGGTATTAGCTAATTCTTGAGCTTTCTTATGTGGCCCATTTGATTAGGAAACCAAACAAGTCTTTTAGAAAAGTAGTATGAATTTTGTGCATATGGGAAGACAACAGATAAGCTGAAAAGTATTTGACATGACTTGGATAATGATGAGCATGTTCGCCATTTGCTTAATCTTATCTCTTCCAGCCATATGCAGTTTTGTTAAAAGTTAGGTGAGGAAATAATAGCTTGGTGGGGTTTTTTTGTTTGTCTGGGCTTTTTTGTTTTGTTTTGGTTGGTTTTGTTTGGTTTTGGTTTGGTTTTTGTTTGTTTGGCTTTTTGTCTATTTTGGCGTTTTTTGTTGTGATTTTTTGTTTGTTTGTTTTAACACAGAATTTCTAGCTTGTCCTAGACTGTTGAATATTTCACGACATTTCACAGAGTATTCTGAGTTGGAACGGACCCAGGAGGATCACCAAGTCCAACTCTTAAGAGAACAGCCCATACATGGATAGACCCCACAACTTTGGAGTTATTAGCACCATGCTCTAAACAACTGAGCTAATCTCACGGTATAATGCTACATGCTGAGGATTTTTAGATTCATATTATTTTACATTCAAAAATGTCTTGCACTGAATTCCCATGGAGATGGAGGAGAACTCTAGTTCTCTGCTGAAGGTAAAAAGAGTAATGTTCAGGCTCACAAGGCAATGGGATGGCAGGCAGCTCTGGCTTTGTGACATGTTATAAACAGCAGTTTGACTGTGAAGAAAGAGGCTATGCAGTAGCATGACAACATCCCAAGCAGACCGGGAGCTGGAATTTCAAAGCTAAAATTGGATAGTGAAAGTCATAGTAAAGTGTATATCATCAGACACTGTGCTAACAGATAGACTGAAAATACAAATTGTCTGTGAGGAAAAAAATCATCATGTTCCTTTCAGTATGAAATGCCTGGTAAAATGCAGCTAGATTTAATGCAACTGGAGAAAGGATTTGCTTGGTTTGTTCTGGGTTAGATGTCACAATTATATAGAATGATTTCCAGTTCCAAAAGAGAAAAAAATTAACTTTTATTTTGTTTGCGAAGTTACTTACTGAATATATCTAAGTGGCTTTGTCACTTAGAGAGTGTGCTCAACTATGTCTATGTAGACAAATACTTCACACCCACTGGCTTTTCTCTTATTATGCAGAAAGTATGAGACGGCATGGTTAGCTGTATAAAAAGCTACTAGCAAATAAAGAAAAAATAAACAAACAAACAAATATTACTATGTTGATATGATGAAAGCACATTTTAACTTGCTACCATGGATGCATAAATTAAGACAATCTAAACTAGCACCAAGCAATTCAGTACAGTACAGTATTTTAAATCAGTTTAATACTGTGATTTTTTTTTTTTTGTTTTTTTGTAATTGTAGTAGAGCTTAAAATGTGACAACTATGCAAAAGTAGAGAAATACAAACTGCTACACTGGCAGCATGGAGTTATGCCAAGACATTTCTTCTCTCCTCTCCTTGAATTTTCAGAACAGATGTCAAACTGAGTGTCACAAACAAGCACAGTTAAATTCTTCCCAGCTGCTGGAAGCAAGCATATAAGGAGCTGCTGCTTCTATATATCAGAGTTGTCTCAAGTCTGCAAACACAAGGGAACAGCCTAGCTACCAAAGCAAAAGGGACAGAAGTGTCAGGCCTGCAGCATACTATCCAGAATGATTAGATACGAGAATTTGTGACAGAATTGTCTACACTGTTCTGGAGACCACTTCGGGTTCATGCCATGTGCTACTGAAAGCTGTATCTCAAGGAAAGCATTTGCAACTTGTTCTTTTTCATATATATCTGCTTTTTCTATAAAATCAACGTGTTCCTGACCTAGAAGAATTTATGGTACAGCTTTATATTCAAGAGATGTTACTGTTGACATCAATGAACAGTTTATCTTGGTGTGTGTATCTCCTGATAGGTTTTTTGAGCCCAGGTGGTTTGATCTGGTAACTTTCTAGTCTCATTACCATGGGCCTGAATCTGTTTTAGGGGCAAAGAATGAAAACTTCTACCAAGAAAGAGCTTTTTTATTTCCATGTGAAATGGCAGTCATCTCTGCTGCTTTGTTAACAGGCATTAAAAATTTAGAGACTGACTTGATTACCTGAACACAGGTGGCCAGTACCACATGATATGCCTTAGTGTATCTTGCTTGCCATCCAGTTACTGCTTCAAAAGACATGGGTTCCCTGCTGGTCACATTTCTCAGATCCCTCTTGGTATCACAGCTGGCAATTGACATCTGTGTTTAGGTAGTGAATTGATGCCCTGCTGATGCATGACTTACCTCTTTGGAATGGGGATAGAACATATTTACAGTTTATTGTCTATTGGACCTGCACTGAAGTCTTACAGTTGATAGTCTTCTATAGAAGACTATCAATCTTCTTCAAAAAGGAACTTATATATCTACAAAAAGAAGTTCCTGCACCAAAGGTAACCCTTATAGCACAAAATATTTCCAAAGGGAACTGCATGTTTCTTCATCTGTACAAAGTATTTCTTAAATTACTAAAATAGCAAAACAGGAGGCAAAGCAGTGTCAAGTAAGAAGTACTACATATGTTCTCTCCTAGACTCTGCAATCCTTCTTGGTGACTCCATCTGCATGAAATGTAAATTCATTAAGCAGCTCATCTTTAAAATTCCTTCCCACGAGACTTAAGCTGATGAATTTAGTACAGGCTCAAGGGTGTTCTGAGGTGACAGATTTCTTAACGAGACAGGTATGGGTTTCAGTAAATGGAGGCATAATGAAGGACAACCTGGGCAACAAGCCCCAAGATAAATGTTTGAGCAGGTGGTTGCCTCGGTGAGGAGAGAAGACTCCCAGCTCAGCATTGCTTTGACATAAACAGGCGTCAGGATTATGGTTTTTATTACAACCTCAGACCTGCTGCCAGGTGATTACTTGTTTGTGCCTAGAGTTTGTCTTAATTGCATATGAACATGCACAGTGCAATCAACTCTTTTTTCAGTCAGATTGTTCATTTATCCAAGAAGAGAAGATACTAATTCCTATAATGAGGAATAGTTCAATGGAATAAAATATGCTTGGCCATGATAATGAGAAAGACAGGCACTCAGGTTGTGAACTGTGCCAATCATATGAAGGGAAAAAATCACAACTTTAAGACCAAAGTACTCACTTGATCCCTCGGTAATTGTGCTGTTTATGGAGCTTCCTCCAGTTGAACTGCACTTTTTGCTGTCTTTGAACTGTTTCCTTCTTCTGGCCCACTGGTCTATTGCATCTTCCTGGGAACTGTCACTTGCTCTGGTGTCCTTCTTCAAAGGTACCCTTCTAGTTTTATTCATTTCTGATTTCAAGTCTAAATTATAGCCAGATATTTTTTTGTGAGGAGACAACAGGTATACTGTTTAATATTTCCACATTCTAAATGCAAAAATAATCTAACCAAACACACAAGTTAAAATACCAAGTAATACTCAAAATATTCATAAAATATACATTTTAGACTGAGGCCTTCATGCACAGAAAAGTACAGGCATCTGTAGCTAAAGACCTACATTTGTATAAATAAAAAAAACCATTTGTATGTCACCATTTCAATGTAAAAATGTGTAAATTGCTTATGGATTTTATTAAAAGTGCTCAAATATTTTTGAAGTGGTGAGTAGGTAGATATATAAACTATTTGAACACTAATAATCTTACAAGACATGCATGAAGATAAGAGGAGGACAGACCTTTCTTTTTTTACGTTACTTTCTAGGTAAAACAATAAATTTATTTGTTGTATTACTATTTTAACTAAAACAACAGGAAAAATTAAAATACAACCCTAGACCAAAAGAGGGCCTAAGTTACAGACCACGCACAAGCAGATAATTCTTAGCAAGGGAAAAAGGGAAGAGGAGGGAATAAAATAAAAATGCAAGAAATAGCTACACTTCTGTCCTGTGTGTTCAACCACTTAGGTCTAACGTATAGTGTCAAGGTTTTTGGCATGCAGATTTCCCTTAGTGTCTTCATTCTATATCTTGTTCTATAGAGATTTCTATTTAATAAATTCTCCATTCAGTTTAGATATTGATATTGAGATATTGATATATATAGCAATATGTACCTATACATCATATCTATATAGTGTATATAGTATCTATGTAGACTTCAGGTACTTTTTAAATTTCCATTATCGTTGCTGGACAAAACAATCATGGAGGCCATACCAGTATTTTTTGCAGATATTGTGAACTAAAAAGATTTTAAAAAAACTTATGATGGTCTTAACTAAGATTCTCTAAGACCTTTTCACATAATGAGAAAATACATGTTTTTCAACAGTATAAACCTCCTAACTTCCAAATTTCCTGGTAACATTCTCGTCAGGGCAGGAAAATCTGAGGTTTATTTGCATATAACCTGGTTAATATAAAGAAGTTAAAATTAAAAGTGATTGGAGTGATATTTCAAAAACAGACACCTACATATGTGTTGTACATATTTATAATGTAAAAAGCTCCCATTGCAGAGGGCACTGTCACAGTATGCCTTAACATTTTTAAAGCTCAAAACACTCATTTTATATGACCAGTAATGGGTATGGATAGGTGGGTTATAGAAGGGGAGAAAAGAAATATTGCAAAATATTAGCTATAAAAAATAAGTGTTTTTCATATGCAGTTTTCTTAACTCTCTAAAGAGAGAAGAAAAGGTTAAAGGAACCCCTGTGGTCCTTTCAAGGCATGTAAAAGTTCAGCCAGAATTAAGACTGAGATGTACTTCAAATTTAGTATTTGTTTGGATCACATGGATTTGAACACCAGATTTATGTCGTTTCAAACACTGACTAGAGCTCTGAGTTGATGCCACATGGCAACTGTTTTTACTATTCCTTCCTGCAATGGTGTTTGGTTCTCTCCATAGATGTATAGGATGAGTGGACTAGTCAATGTAAGAAACGTGCTTCTTAACTAAAGCTGCATTAATTTTTATTTTTTTTTTTTAATGTAGGATACCTGGCTCTGCAGTTTGGCTCCTAGGATTCTCAATACAATAACTTATTGTTACATATTACAACCACATGGCCAAGCATAACATACTATAATAATATCATTATAAACTTAAAATATGCATTTATTTTCCAAAACCCCCCAGATGTTATGAAGGCTCTTATACTAAAGGCGTGTAAGTGATATTAATTCCAAAAGTCTTGTAACACCTACCTTTCTGACTAATCTGCTTTACCAATGATGGGGAGATATCTGCATTCTCATAGTAATCTTCCTTCATTTCAGATTTTTTCTCAATTTCTTCAGAGCTGGATTTGGTTATGTGAGGTTGTTGATGTGCTCCAGACTCTCTCCTTAGGGTATCATCAGTTGACTGTTCACTGCAAAAGTTCTCTGATCTTTCATTAACATTTGAATGTTCTGTGAAATTCTCTTTCTTTTCTGTACGTGAGATAGATAATATGGAAGCTTGTGCTAAATCATTATGGCAATCAGAGTCAGCAAGGATATTCTCAGATACGTCTTGTATCTCAGAAAAGCTTTCTGATTCTTTATTTATGTCATGCTCCTTGGGATCTAACCACAAGGATGACAGCAAGGATTTTTCTTGTTTACTGCAGGGAAGGTTAGACTCTTTTCTTACTGCAGAGCCAAAACATTCAGGTGTCAATGGAGTGTCATCTTGGGTCAGTCTTCCATCTATTTCTCCAGTTACTACTGAAGAGTCTGTTGGTACTGACCCTCTCCTTTTATTTGTTATCTCAGACTCTGCTGAGGGTGGATGAACATTTAGCTCTAAAGCTGAGACTTGTTTTGGGATGCTTTCTGTAGATGCATAATTAGTACTTTCTTTGTCATTAATGGATTCACCTGAAAGGCTTCTAGAACATGGAGAGAGTGGTATCAGCTGAGTTTTGCTCTGCCATTCAACATGCTTTTCTAAATAGTTGTACTGTGGTGTCCCTTTGTCCAAAGCATCTTCGGTAGACTCAGAGTCTTCCTCCCACATGGCAAGGTTCCTCTGAGGCTCTTCACGCCCACTTTCCTTTTTGTCATTTATAGTACTGCTGGAATGAAGACTCTCCATCAATGTTTCTTCTGTTTCTTCACCTTGCCTCACACAGTCTGCGTAGCCATCCAGCAAACAAGTGCCATTCAGACTTTCTTCAGGCTCAGATGGATAAATGGTAACATTATGATGAAATGATGTGAAAGCATACTGATATGAAGACTTAAGACTTCTCAAATTTCTCAGTGAGGAGCTCAAGTCAGGGCACTTGCAAAGTTCTGCCAGTGAGGAGGTCAAATCAGGACACTTAGAAAGTTCTGTATATTTGGTATGAATATGTGAGTTACTGTTATAGACATCCCCTGCTTTGGTCTCCTTACACAATACTTTTAAGGATGGCAATGAATAAAAGCCAGAATCCCTTCTAGGGTGAACTGGTGATGGTAGATTGAGAGTAGTATCTGGGAAAGACTTTCTTCTTGTTGTTTTTTGCCCTGTGTCACTGCGCTTGTCACAATTATTTTCTTCTTGACCTAATACGTTGTTCTTACTGATACACTCCTTCGCTTTGTTTGGGTTATGCAAGGTATTAATAGCTACAAGACAATCTGTATTATTTATTTTTGACAAAAGTATTTTATCTTTTGAGAAATCTTCCTTTTCACTAGTGTGGTCTTCATAGTCCTCTTTGTTAAGTTTACAAAAATAATTTTCTTTTCCCCAGATACTGAAGGCTGTAGTGAGGCTGCCAGATTCCTTTCTGCTATTAACAGGGTACAAAGATACCCCCTCTGCAATTGTATCCAGATGCATTTTGTCACAATCAGCAAATTCTTTAGGTGGAGGGAGAAGTGTACATCCATCTGGGAATGCATAGTCTGATTTTTCATGTAAGCTAAAAGATGACTCGCAATCTGTGTTACACTGTGCCTCTGTTACGGAACAATCTGTTTCACTCCAATACGTATCTTCGTGTTCCCTGCTGGCTGCTTTGCCCTGTGCCTGATCACCAGTTTTGATGTTGAGCTTTAGATTTTTCTTTCTGCTGGTGAATTCCACTTGAATCTCTTTTGTTTCAATGTTCACTTCCAGGGAGGCACTTTTGTTGATGGCAGTTTGAATTTTGTATTTAGAGGATCCCCTATATTTCCCAGTGTGTTCTGCTGAATGCTCAGTTGAAGAACACTGGTACTTTGAACATTTTGAGCACTGACCTTTATGGTGTTGTCTTTCATGACAACGTTTCTTGTTCTTTGAACTTTTCCTTTTCTCAGCTACAATGTTTTTTCCAGAATCAAACAAAGAAACATTCTTAATTTCTACTTTCACATTAAAAGAGCCGTATTTTACTTCTGCAGAAATTTTTCCAGTGGTCAAGGTAATGGACTCTGAAGAGTCTGGCTTGCCCCACAGTGTAATTTTTCCTTTGGATGAGCCCTCTGATTCACCAAAAGTTACTGTAGCTAGGATTTCATCTTGCTGAGGAGAAAATATTTTAGGAGGGCAGTTCTTTTCCTTCTTTCCCTCTTTTTCGCTGTCTGATATGTTATCAAGGTCTCTATCTTCAGAAGCATCTGAGCTACTCTGATTCTTGTTTTCATGATCTTTTCCATCTTCTTCAGTACCCCTTGGCTCTGGGAAATGAGCCAGAGCCTCATCTGCTTTATTTTCAAGGCTTCCTACACTTTGCTGGCATTTACAAATGGGTGACAAATGTTCATCTAATTTAAGGTAAAAAAAAAAAGAAAAAACCACTTTCCATATGATTTGGCAAGGAGTATAATAAACGTGTGATTAAATTTGAGACACTTTTCATAGAAAACACCTATTCTAAGATGTAGTGTGTTTTTTCCAACATTATTTTTTAATTTCAATATTAACTTAATTATCTGATAAGTAACATGAAATTAGATAAAAAGGATGGGCCACGTTAATTAACTCTGATTTGATTTAGCACTTTTTTAAAAACTAAAGTTTTACAGTTGATAGGGAATAAGGTATTCTATTTGCATGTAGTAAGAACTACATTTTTAAATTTTATTACTCCTCCCATTATTTACTTTGTTCCTGTGAACACACTCGGAGAACCAATATCCCATAGCCTGGTTGAAGTTTGGGGTAAATTCCATGGAATATGGCTTTTATAATCCTTCTACAGATGAGCAAACAAAGGGATTAATTAATATTATCACAATCACACAGCAGATCAGTGGCACATTGCCAGGAAGTGTGAGCCACAGCTCCCTCTTGGAGGCAGAAGAAAATAATGTTCCCTGGCTGTGCTAGGCAAGATTTCATGGCATTCATACAGTGACATAAAATTCTGTCTTGCTTGGGTTTTTTTTAGAATAGGTCATGTGCATTAGAGGATAATAGTTTACAGTGACATCAACCTAAATAGGATTAGCACAAGCCATTAAACTAAGACAACACTGAGAAATTTACACCAAGAAGGATGAAATTTTGAGGCAATTAAACAGCAATGATATATTTAGAAAGCCTTTGCCACAAATAGCTAGGATAGCAGCTTAATTAATAAGCCTCACCAAGACATTACCTGTATGCACCCATACTTAAGTGTAAATATTTCTAACTTAACAAACACCTTTGGGCACAAACATGAATTTCTGTCTTGATGAGTAAATGAAGAATAGCCACATATGAATCTGGTGATATTACCTCAAATTAAACATTTCCGTAAACTTACATTCTCTGGAATCAAAGCTCTTTCTGCCCTTGCAGCTTTTTCTTCTTTTTCTACTCATGTCTGAGAACCAAGGGCATCTGTGTTCCACTTTTCTGTGCGGGAGGGAAAATACTGGATAAAGAGAAGGCTTCTCTGGAATAATTTTGCTCTTTAACTAGATCAGGCTTTCTAACTTGACTTGTTTCCTGTGTAAAGACTGGTTATAAGAAAAAATAAGAAAGTTCTAGAGCAGGTACTAATGCATTGATTTCTTCTCTTGGTTATTTAGGAACAAATTTTGAAGATTTCCAAATAATAGCTTAAAACCAATGGTCTCAGCTCTGGAGTCTGAATGAATACTCTTTAAAGTCTATGAGAGATTTGAGCAGTGACCTTTTACAATCTATGATTTTATTTGATTCTGATTTTTAGACATTAATACTTTAAGCATTCATTTTAAATTCAATCTTATTTATATACACAATTAAATACTTGAGAATAATTGTTTTCTTCTCTTGAGAAAATGTCAGACAATATAAGAGAATAAAGGCCTCACCTAGGACTAAGTGCACAATTGAGCTGCACGCAGAGCAAACCAAGACCAGCCTAAGCCTCACAGTTTGGGTTGTCCCTTGGAATCATTTTTGGGAAGAAGAAAACTGGTTTAGATTGTTTTTTTCACCTCATATGGAATCTTGTTACACGTAAGATTAACTGTTAATGTTGCCTTAGTACTGAAAAGCTACTCTACTCAAAATTAAATGGCAGTGGGACACCTCCAATAATTATTCTTTAAATATTATTCTTTTCAAAAATTCAAGACAATAAAAATTAAAGAGTTTATTTGTCTTCTCCACAGGCCTGCGGGTCTCATGCTGAACTTAATGGGCCTTACCTTAAGAAACCTGGTATCAAAGAAGGATCAGCCTAAGGGGAAGATTAGGCATGCTATTATTTATGTTCTTTAATAATTTGAAACAAATGAAGAATCCATAAACCCTTGCCTAGGAGCTGAACTTTGAACTCCTTTATAATTAGTCAGTCTTTTTCTGGCAGTTGATCATTTAAGATCATCTCTCATTCATGTGAGACCTTAAACTGATATTGAACTGAGCAGAATAGCTAAAATCCAAGAGTGCAGTTGGGACTAAATGGTGGTTGAAAGCATGATAGTAATGGAAGAGAACTGTATCTCACACAGCAGGGTTACTATGTAGAGTCTATTTCAATATTTATTTATTATTTCTGAGATTGTTGTTTCCTTGGAAAATTGACCAAACCTTACAACTGTTGGGCTTTATTTTTTCCTGTATTGAAATATAATGGAAATGGTCTATTTTATGCAATAAGTCAATGTGTTAGAACTATTTGCTGATCAGCAACAACTGCCTGTTTTACCCTAGTCTCTCTTTATTTGATGGCTAATTGTGCAGCTGTATGCACCACAGATTATTCTTTAAACAAATTCTGAATTTTACTGAATGTTGAATGCAACACAAGGCCAGGGATATATTTAGTACATGAAGTGTTTAAGGCCTTATTTTTAGAGAAGAATGATAGGCAAGTCTGTAATCAGTTAACAATGGATTTGAATTACAATGGCTTTGGGGATAAGGTTAGTGTGGTTCAAGACAGATGGAAGAGCAAAAAATACCTAAAACAGGGAAGCACTGCAAGATGGATGCTGGAATATCAAGGAGATAGAAAGCACTGTGTATCAGTTATAATGAAAATCATATTAATTTTAGTTTCTTCTTACAGTTGAAATGCCTGTTTTGCCAGGTTTTGCAATGGTAAAACATGAGATGGCTTTGCAGAAGAAATCCTATGTCTGAGATGACCAGTAGTTCTAGTTCTACTGCTACTCAAATAGCATTTAGTGGCACAGGACACTCTGCAAATAGTGAAGGCAGACACTGTTTGCTGTGAGACCAGCAGTAGTAACAGGCATAGGTCAGACCTGTTTATAGAGGTAGGATTACAGGTTTTGCTATGTTGTCAAAGATGAGACGTAAAATACAGGTTTAACAGGATGTTTAGGCTATTTTTTTTTGTTAGTAGTTTATGTAATTGATAGTAAGTAGATAATATTTTTGCATTGTTCATTTGTGATTAAGTTTACCAGCTCAGATATTAATTCTAGTATTTATACATTATTGATTTTATTGTCCTTTCAGTGTGTTAATGTGCCGATATCTTAAAATTCAAGTAAACACTGGAAAGAAAAGTTCTGCTGTCTATACTTCATTTCCATATGTTAATTTATTCCTTTTCCTCTAAGGTATACCACAGCAGAAGAGGCACCAGTTTTTTGTTTTTCATTCATTTTGTCCATGCACTGTCTTTGTGTATTCTTGCCTTATTGGTCCTGCAGCTGAGATGTGCCGACAGAATTAGGAATCTCATCACCTTCAATCCCAGTCACGAGTTGACCTCTTGCCCTGGGTAAGGATTAGTTGTGTGCATCAGGACTGCAGGGTCAGAACCCGCATTAGGGACTATTTTGTCCACTGCTGGATGCGAGATGAACACGAGTCCAATCAGCTTAGCTGGGAATAGAGGCACTTAGCAGTTCACTGGATGGAAGCCAACGTCCATTGACATAGTTCTCTACGTGACAGGTTGTTCTTACTACAAGCAGCAGTGCTGGGGTCAGCTCAGAATAACAACATCTAATCTTGAGTAAACAACCACATTATAAATAAGTTTGTATTTATATCACACTATAAATATAGCAAAAACTCTGTCAGGAATGCATTCATTTTCACTGTGAATAACATCTGTAATATTATTTCTTTCAGGATAATGCAGATGATGACAAACTCAGTGATAATAAAGGCAAAAAAATACTTCTCTAACATATGCCTTTGAGTTCATCTTCTTGGGCAGGAAAAGTTGCCTTAAAAATTCTGGTAAAGTAAAATTGAAAATGTGGAAGTTATTTTATGTTTATATATTTATATAATGGAGATTTTATGTGAAAATGTTTTTAAGTTTTCTAAACACAATGTTCAGTGAACTTATATAGTAATGATGAGACACAGGGAGAAAAGACAAAGTAAAAAAAAGAAAGGAAAACCTGGTGAATGTATTTATAATGTTGAACAGGAATGGTGTGATGACACCATTTGCAAAACACTTAAAGTTCTTCAAGGATATTAATTTCCCTTTCAGATTGTAAGTATCTTCCTACAGTTTCAGTATCCTATGTTGTAGAAGCCTTGACTACAAATTACTCACTGAACACTTCCCCACTGATTTCTGTACTCTTCAGAGACAGTACAAGAACGATGTCACAGAATCCCAAAACAAGCCTTTCTGAAAAAAGAAACTTTTACTGTTTTTCCCATCTGTATTTCAACTGCATCTGTTCTGTTTTCTCCCGCTGGATACAGAATCCTACTTTTTGTCCCCATTGCCCAGATGACCTTAACAATATTGAACTTACTAATTTACTTCCATTGTGTCTCTTTGTACTTCTCAATATTCTTCTGTTCCTCAGTTGCCTCACTGAAGTACATCTTACTGAAGTACTTTCTGGTTTTGCCTTTTTATCAAGTTTTCACTGGTACATTATTTGAATAATTTCTCTGCACCCATTTTTGCAGTACTGTTGCCAAAAAACGTATTTTATGTCAAACACATTCAAGATGTGCTACCAAAAGTGCCTGTTGTAGTAGGGTTTCTCACTCTCTGCCTCAGCTCCTATGGATCTTACCTTTATTTCCTTATAGTTTTATCTACGTATTCTGCTCAAAAGATGGGTCTTTAAAAAGGAGTCTGCAAAATGTCTAGAAAAAAGGAAACAGGCAGCCATTCACAGGGTCTGCAACAGTACCCTAAAGCATTTTATAAAATCAATAAAAGTGTGAATTATATGACTGCAAAGAATCAGCTCCCTTTCAAACGGAACTCATACATGGCAGTAAGCATTTTGCTCTGAGAATGGAGTATCCAAATGAAACACTTAGACCATGAAAAGATATCGAACGTCAGTATTTCTGCAGTTCTGATTCTCAACGTTACTGTCTAAGCAACTAAGAACATCACATATGCCATAAATCAGCATATTTAGGAAATCCAAACCCCACATAATTTGGTTTTGCGCTATTTTTGACTTTTCTATAAGCAGTGACACCAGACAAAGGGGTAAATAGATTTTGACCAATCTTTTGAAAAGAAGTAATAGGTATATTCTTCTTTCTATTATGTTAAAGCTATCTGCCTACAGGCAGGGTCCTCTTCACTTTAGATTTAGAAAATGCTACTACAGTAGCAGTCAGTCTTCAAGATTATTTTAAATGGATACTGAGAACGCAAGTGCCAACAAAATTGTAGTGAAAAATAGTTGTCATCATGGACTGTATATACACAAGCATTCTCTCTCTTTTAGGGAGAAGTCAGAGGTTTTAGCTCCTAAATTCTGCAAAATCATATGTAAAACTCTTTTCTTATAAAGCTTCTGCCTGCTTACTAAGTTGTCTTGCATTTGGTTAATTATTTTGAACCTTTGCAACAAAAATACAAAAAAATGCACTAATAAGGATATGCATCTATTTCAGATTTTGGAGATATTTAATTTCTGCATTAACATTTCTCATTCTTTCCTTCAGCTGAAAATATGCCCTGCTTTACACTGCAACAAACTAGTAGGCAGCCTCTGAGCTGTAAATGGTCCACCCAGGAATCCGTGACAACTTTAACACAGGTAATGTATAACAAGTATTTCAGCCTACTAATCAGATTTTTCCAGTTCTATCAGTTTATTCCAACAGATGTTCACATATGTACTATCACATAAGTAAAAACATATTTATAAACAGAGAATGTAGTTTATTGTGCATTTTATGTCTTTTATACGGCATAAAATAATATCTTCATCAAAAGCTCTGAAAATGTATTTTAAAAGGCTCCTATATGCTAAAATGTCAGTCTAGGGAAACAAATATCCATCTTAATAATCTCTATCATTTAGGAAAACATTCCTATTTTCTCACTGTGAAAAAATGTGCAAACTTCCCATATTTTATAAAAGCTATGAAAAGTTGTAACAATTATTATCTACAGAATACTAACAGGGTCTAATTTAAAGAAAAGAAGTTTATACTTACCGTTACTATGAGCCAATATTAATTTTCCTCAGATACATGTTTGCTCTTATGGGCTCTGTGAATAATTTGCTTTTCTAAGCTCATGAAGGCTGGTCTGTGTGTCTTTCTAAGGCTTAATAGGATAACAAGTTCAATTTTTTTTTGCTTTGGGCTTACCCACTTCCGTACTGTCAACTCCAGTCAGCAACGCTATGCTGTATATACACATCCTTCGAATCACTGAGGCAATATGGGACTACTGGTTATTTAACTCTTTATAGCTAAAGCAGATAATAAAAACAAACAACAACTAAACTTACCCGAGTGTTACAAAATGTCAGCTTTGTCCATGAAAATTAAAGATAAAAGAGGCAGCAATGTTCAGAGTCTTGCTCCACTTCTTTTTCTATTTCTGTCTCCTAAGCTCAGAATCTGATTAGTATATTTAATTCCATGGAGCATCACAACTGGTCTACCTTTAATCAGCCTGTTGACATCCACCCCTTTTTCCTTCACATGTAGAATTCAAGGTAATCATTTACCAACTTGGCAATATTCCTACACAAAACATAATGTTCATGCTACACTCACAACACTGGAATGATTTTGTTCTTCACATGTTTACACATAGCCAGTATGAAAAATGAGATAAAAGAAGTATGTTTATATAGACCAATGCAAAGTTTGTAAAAATGTCACAGTTGGTGTTATGCTTACACACAATAGCATTACATCACATTGGATTACAGCTTTGTTAGAAGCTTTGTTCTGTGTTCANATAAAATAGATAGATAGAAACTGTATTTTCGGATTATGTGCTGAATAGAAGGTAATTCTCCTTAGCATACAGGCAAACTGGGAGAAAAGGCATCTCCAGAATTCTCTGCCTTATAGATCTATATCTCATGAGCACTTGTTTTGCTCCTGTACTATTGCAGAAGGGTGAAAAGAGTGAGATCATTATTATACAGCACGAACAAAACCTTTCTATTTTTAGTGTTTTAAGGAATACTATTTTCTTAATATACTGCATTAACCTAGTGACTAAAAACAGCCTGCTTGCAAAGCTGCCACTGTCTTTTGGATAAGACAAACTACTGGGATCTTATGGAGGTGTTTCCCTGACCATATTCCAGTCAGAACCACTACACTCTCTGTTTAATTGCTGCTAAATTTAACTTGGGACTTTTCTAAATTGCTGTAGTTGCTAAGTAACTAGAGCATTTGGCTCTCCAATTAGACATTTCACATCTAAACTGCAAACAATAACTGTCCCTCAGAAAATTTTCAAACTAAAATTCAAGCTTTGACCTACAAACAGGGCAAATTAAGCAATAAAAAGCCAGAAGAAGTTTTCCTTTAACAGGATTAAATAATTAAATTTTATCAATGTAATTTTCTTGAACAAGCTATTTGTTTTCTCTGCAAATGGTTCATCTGTTGGGGAAGGAAAAAGGAAGCAAAAGCTTAAAAAGCATTTTAAAAAGTTTGGTTTAGATTTTGAAAATACATAAATATTAAAAATCATTGGCACACCAGAAGTTATTAGAATTGAAACATCATTAAAATATTACTCTCAAGATCAGAGATTATTCAAGTGTGTTTTTCTTTGTCGTATTATTCTTTTTCTGCTTTTTTTTTCATGCAGCAAAATGAAAATTATTTATTAGCATCGTAATTGCGGACATATATTGTTATACAGATTCTCAAATAAGAAATAAGGCAGATTATTAATATCACTACTGGTTATGGCTACTTTGTTTGGAGTTTCACAGTTACAAGCCCATCTAGCAACTCACCATAATTTCCTGCATGAAAAACTAGTATTTGGATGGGTCTTAGACATGTACATTTAGTTGCCTCAAAGTGATAATTTATTTATTTTTACACTCCCTTTATTTGCGCTCAGCTTTATCCTCCCTCTTCCATCTGCTCCTTTCCTTTCTTGTTCATCTTTCTTAATGTGCAATCACCACAGAATTAGGTGAAACTTCCCTTCATTCCTTCACTTCCACCACTTTTCAATGTTCTCCTCTACTTGCATGAGCAGCCTGCAACTAGGCTTTATTCTGTCCCACACCTTTTTAAAAAAGATTAATTCCACTGACAACATGCAGTCTTGCTGGTAACTGTGGCCCATGACAGCTTTTCACAATTTCCCTCCTCTGTAAAAGCAATTTTTAAGGGAAGCAGTGTATTGCTTCCTTCTCCTTTCCAGACAGCCTGAGAGATAACCTGGTTGTCTTCATTTGTACATAGAGCAGAAACAAGGGAGAGAATGAAGCAGTGTAATATGTCCAGTGTTCCAAGCCTGTCAGAAACACTTCTTGCTTTCAAGTTTTACGTGCACTGCCTTACCACAAAACCCCCAAAACTGCTGAGCATAGTGTGACATTGGATGGGACAAAATAGAACAATCAGGATTTGTAGAACAGTTTTACTGATTCCAGTTTGCCAAAAATTTTGAAAAAATACATCATTTGCTGTTAAAAAAAAAACAAAACAACAAACTACTCTGAGTAAACAAATCACCATATAACAGTAAGTTTGTATTTATCACTATAGTCATTTGCATTTCTTTTTATATCACTAAAATCAGTGCAGAACAACAGACTACAAACCATTACATAATGACATTAGTAATAAAAATAATATACTTTTACTTTAAAAATATTAAGTTTACATTCTTTTCAGCAACTTGATAAATTAAGGCACAAATCTGAACTGTAGCATTAAGTCTACATAAGTAAATATTTTAGTTCATCTAATGTTTTCCCAGTCTTAAACCTGCAGTTAATATACTTCTTTCAACACTAAACTTCTTAATAGCAGTATTTTGTCCACATTTTGAGATGATATGTCCTGTTCTTTCTCCTCCATTACCCTACAGTTTCATTTCTAATTCTCAGCAAATGACATAAGTCACTGCCTAGCATCAATACGTACTAATATTTAGGCTTTTTGGGGATGGCTTTCCAACACCTTTTTTGAAAACAAGGTATTGTGCTGTACCTTTAAATTCAGGCTGACATACAATTGGCTAAGCGTTGACCAAATCAGAATGGATGAATAAATGCTTAGAGCATTAATGTAAATTAGATTATTAATGTAAAAGATACCACATAGTCACCATTTACATTAGCTTAAAAATAACCACTATCAGTAAGACTTTCAGCATTGAATGTTGATTTTTGTGACAGGAAGAATTTAAAAAAAGGAGAAGGGCAAAAATGGGAAAGAAATAATTAAGACAAAATATGAGGATGTAAATACAGAATTCAAACAGCTGCCAAGGTCAGACAGCCCTCTTTGCAATGCTGTAACTTCTTCCAGTGGAGGAAGGACCAAATCAAACATTGAAACTGTAACAGCAAAAAGCATAATAATTTGATTCTAGGGCAAAAAACCAGCCTCTGCACAACAAGGTGTAATTCTACTTATTTGTTGCTTGTTTCCTTGGGATAATAGCTGGCCACTTTCTAAGTCCGAAAACACCTCCGACGACTTGCACGGTTTAGTCCAGGAACCAAAGGAAAGGCTCAAAAAATCACCTGGTTGCACATTTATTCCGTAAACAATTCTAGATTATTCCTAATTAGCATTCAATAGGAAAAGTAACTTAGGTTGAAGAAATCAATTATTTGAATTAAAGATTAGCATTCATTCCAATCCAGTGTTTTATCAACTGGTGTGCAATAGCTCGACTTGGTGGTACGAAGAAGGAACGCTGGTTTCCTTTGATGAGAACTTCCACAACCTGCAATAAAAACGGTTTTTTTTTTCTTTAGAAGAGAATATTATAAACTATACAGAATCTAACACTGTCTTTTTATGCTAAGGGCCACCAGGTGGTGCTCTACACTGTGACACAAATACTTTTTATTTTTATGTGTAGTGCCAAAGGAGACGTGTTTTCTTAGCTTTCTGCAGCAGCTGCAAGCAACATGGGAATACACTTTTAGTACAGTTCTTTTCTGAAGTACATTTATTTCCAGCTCTACCTGCTTGTGACCAGCTGTATTCAGAAATGATACTCATTTGCAATAATGCTCCCAGTGGTTGACAGAAATACACTGAGATTGCAGGTGACTAGCTTTGCCCTCAAGTTGACTTACAATCAAAGCACTTGGAAATGCTAGACAGAAGTCCAGTGCTATTAGAAGTTTAGCTCCTAATTTGCCTGTGGAAAAACCTGTGAAGAGTATTTTGTGTAAGCAATCTTTTTTTCTTCTACTTGTGAACTGGAATCTTAATGTGAAGGTCTTTTTTGCTTCTGTTTTATTTGACTATTTTAACAACTCAAGGAAGCCAAATGTAGGAATTCCCATTAATGAACAGTAAACTGTGTATAAAATACAGCATGGACAAATAGGTCCAAACTAGTGAATTCCCAGAGTTCTTAACCTAACCACCCCTCCCCACAGCAAATCTGGTAACTTGTTTGGATAAATTCTCATAATGAATGCTATTAAATACTACTTCTGCCAAAATGAAAAGGACAGGTTTGCTAAGGAAGTGGGTTAAACTAAGAATAACCTGGATACATCCCAAAGGGAAAAGGTAAGGAGCTAACTGGCAAAAATGTCATAAAATGGGCTTGCAAGTGATTCAGATGTTACTGTGAGTATCTGCCTTTCTCTGGTTGTGTGTAATCTACAACTATGATATAGTGAACCTGTAGTATGACAAAACGGAGTATACGTACCCATTCAACTTTCTGAAAAAAAAAACAAGTATCTGTTGTACACCAGAACCAATACAGTCACAAACTAATCAATAGAAGAAGGAAATTAAATTGAACTTCACCTGTTCTCTAGTGAACCAGCGGGCATCCTCTATTTCATTCTTGTCAACTTTAATTTCTGTGGACACTGCAACAGCTAAGCAGCCAATCATTAGGGAGGAGGGCATTGGCCATGGCTGACAAGAGACGTACTGAACATGGCCAACTTTGACTCCAGCCTCCTCTTCTACTTCTCTTCGAACAGCATCTTCTATTGTTTCGCCTAATCAAAAAGGGAAAAGAACATGCAGGTGATGAAAACCCTCCAAGCAACAATCACATCCTGTGCTTTGAACTGACTCCAAAGATCTGAAACTGCCCAAGGCAATTATCTATAAAGATCTAGTTCACAGATCAGGGCACAGACCTCAAGCACAAGATACAAAAGTCTAAATAGAGTAAAACCAGCCACCACAGCAAAATGGAACTTTGAAAGTAAAGTGCAATAATTTCTACATCCTAATATTTATTTCCTGAATTGATAATTTATCATACACACAAACAATTCTTACCACAACTAAAGTGACAGAAAAGGGTAGGAAATACATTGTTCCTTTAATAACTCTTGAAATGCTGATCTGTTAATTTATAGTGTTGTGTTAATTTTTGGATTTTCAGTATGGTTGTAAGAAAAATCAGTATTTAAAATCACAACAGTAAGAAAATAGCCACTCCCATTTCTGCATGGTATTATTCACTTTGCCTGCCTCATTCCTCATTGTGTTAACACATACAGACAATACTGCAAACTTAAACTGCAATGGAAAGCTTTGCTTCCATATGCACACAAGTACTGTTTTGTAATCACTGATTACAGGTTCATTAAAGAAGACACTCCATGCATCAGAGGTTTTAGTTCAGTTATGTTCAGCTGATTAGAGTAGCTGGTTTTATCATTGGCTACTCTTAAATTTCACTCCACATACTTGAATTCAGTATCAGAAAATAATCAGACTATCAGAAGAAGGAAAGGTATGAAGAAACAAACATCTTGACTTTTTTCAAATGGTATCTCAATAAACTTATTCATGCTGTCATGGTATGCCAACCTGCACCCATTTACTGAATTCAGTTATACACCTTAGATTCATGGGTGATTAAGAAGTACTTCCAGTATAAGAATGTTTTATAATTATTATATATCTGAGGAATACTTTGTAACTAATTCCAATTATTACTGCTTAACACAGCAAGGAAAATATCTCTTTACTTTGCAAAATTATATAATTTCTACTTATCTTCCATATAATCAATCAGGGCCTAAACATGCAAGCATATGCTTAAATTTATGTTAACCTGAAGTTACATTTTAACCCTTGTTTTTGCTATGCTAAAATCCTTTGCTAAATATCATCAAACAAAGAACCTTTTGTGTTTTAAATTTTTTTTTACTTAAATATGTGATTTAAGAGTGCATAAGAAAATGACTTAAACTTCTTATTTACTCAAGTTGCTTTTTGTTTCATAAATCAGCTGCTTCAAACTACAGAATAAGTGTATTTATTACAACAACTCATCTAACAGGAAGCAAAAACATTAATTTGACATGAGATATATTTCTGTATTATTGTAAACGTTCAATACTGTTAAGTGACAAAAAAATATTTGGTATGGGAAAAGAAATGACTTACCAGGTTCTATAAATCCAGCAAGACAGGTAAACATTCCTGGGGGAAACCTTTTCTGCCTACCTAAAAGGCAGTGATTCCCATCTGGATGGATGACTTGCATTATCACAACAGGATCTGTAAGGGACACGAAAGGATTGCATTTCAACAACTGAGGGACTTAAAAGCAGTAATAAATTTCAGCCTATTCAATATCAATGCATGTAAAGACAAGTAAGATATCTTTAAGTGAGTGAAATCATAACTGTCTACATTCCCAGCGCAAGCTATCATTTTATGTCACGTTGGAGTTTTTCTCCAACCAAGGTATCAGTTTATTTTGTTTTCCAACATACATGCTTAGTCGACTTAGTTTACTAACTAAGGCTTGAAATGCAGGACAGAAATTAGCTGTAACCAAAGCACACAATATGCTAAGAATATCAGCAATACTAACCTAGCTATGCATCCAACATATAGCAGTGGTTACTGCAGCAAACCCATTTATTGTCACCTTCTTTACACCCACAGAGGTACTTTTGACTGATTACCAAAGAAGAACCAGATACTCTAGAAACAATGCAAATACTGACTAAACCTTCCACCTTTGACTTTGTTTACTCTTTGCTATCAGGCTCTCCTATGATGTTGCACTTTTACCTTTCTCACTTCTGATCATTGTATCTTTTTCTTTCTAGTTTAGTATTTTCTTCCATTGGTATCACCAGCTCTGTTCATTTGTGATATTTTCCCCTTTTTCTACTGTTATCTAGTTTTTAAGTATTTCAATGTTTTGGTTGTTGTTTAGTTTCTTTTCTACCTACCTCTCCATAATTTTTCTCTTTCTCCTGTTTTTCATGTGGGTTTTTCCCCAAAACATTAGTATGAAAAGGTGTGGTTCAGCACCCACTATAAACCATAATTTTAAAAGACTGTTGGCCTGCTCAAAGTTATCTGCCACATGGCACAACATGGAATTTGAAGTGTTGCTGTCTGCATGCTCCCTTCAGAGAAAGGCCTTAGTAGATGCTGGTTCATTGGCCTTTCCTATAAAACCCCATTCTTCCTCTAAGTTTGTTGTGCTAGAGACTGTAAAGAAACAGACACTAATATTTTAGTAAGCTTCACTACAATCCACAAGACAGAAGGATATGACAGAATTTGATTGCTACAAAGATGTATCTAGAGCATGTAAGAGAATATGGAATTCAGAAACACAACATGCATACAACAGCCAGAACTACAATTGCAGTAGAGAGGACAAGGTAGAGGAATGAAAGGTAACCAAAGTGTCACCACATGATCCAGGAAGAAAAAAGGGTAAGTTTTTTTCTGTCCTTGCTTCCCCATCAATAACAGAGTATACTTCCTTTGCAGCACATGAACAAAAGGAGGTATGAGAGAGAAAGGAATGACAGAGATAGGAAAACTGTCTATAAAAGCTTATATTCTTAGTAGAAATAGGCCTTGCAGTTTGTGACTGACAACAAATAGTGTAAGCCAGTGATGATGGCTAACAGAGTCCAAGTGGCACTACAGGAAAATGAGCAGTGTATTAGAACTCTGACACAGGGCAAAATTTGATACAGAGCTATTTCAAGCTCAGAGGGCTTGCACAAGATGAGAAAACAATATGCGGGTAGGGAGAAAAAAAAGTAAAAGGTCACTGACCCTTTGTACTTGTAGTATCTCATTTATTTGTTGGAATTCCTAACTGATATTACTTTTTGCAATAATGACTCGTATTTTCAGAGCAATTCTGTGTTACAGACTACTGCAAGAAAGAGAAGCCTGGAGTACTTACTCCTAAACAGAGCTGAGACACACATACTCCAGGGAGAAACAAATATGCAAGACCTGAAGTGAGCAGCTGATATAACTAGAAATAAATTGATTTACATGTATATAATACAAACAAGCTACTTTTTGAGCAGCTATTCTGCAATATTCTCACCAACTCTTGGATATGATGTGTTGTGAACTCCTTGGAGACTGGGACAATCTTCTTTTAAGCAAGTTTTCTTGTAACCCCCTTCTTCAGTCTTGGTTGCACTCCCACATGTTGGGCAGTATCGGTACCGATCATGCCATGCTAGAACAGATCTAGCCTGGGCTACCACTCCTTTAAAAGAATACATTGAAAATTCACAAAGTCAAATACTAATTCATCTGAGCCTTTAACAGTACAGAAAAAGCAGGCAGTAAAGTTTAACATTGTAATCTGCCACAAGAAAAGTTGAGCCATGTGAGTTATGCAGACCACAACTCATGCAATAGAACACAGTATCATGTAGCAAAAGAGCAATTTATACATTCAGAAACAAATTTATCTGGATCAATACATCCTGTCTGTCACAGAATCTGTCTGGGCAAAGTGCCAGAATTATGTATCAGACCTTTACCAGATGACCATTTTAGGGGGACTACTGGTATTGACATAATAATGTATTGTTCCATTTACACTTGAGGCACAAGTCAAGCTTGCCCTTTATCCTTCTGTAAAAGCAAAACTGCTACAACAGCAGTTGTTACCAACATTTCCATAATAACACTCATTCACTTTGGTATCCTGACTTTTCAACACTTCCTTCTCAGATGAATATCCAACACAGTCTTACTCGGGATGAAAATCTCATTTCTTGTAATGAAAACTCAGTAATACTGAGAGATTTTTCCCCTTCCTTTTAGAACACTAATGTGCATGCATGAATATTTAAATAGTACAATTTAAAAAAACATGATGATCAATAGGTTTTACAGACTAATATTGCTCTGCAAAAGTTAGCCCTTTACAAGTGCACGTTCTTGCATACAAAATTCTGAACAAAACCACTGCAGGCTTTTAAAATAAAAATAATTCTAAAGCCACTGAAAATACCCAATTCCTTTGCAGTGGTATCTCCTTACACTACACCTCTGTGAATCCCAAAGTCTATCTTTCTAATTATATATTTAGCACTTGCTGCATTTTATGCATCTTACCAGCTTCTTTTTCAGGTAGCTGCAGCAGTGCTGGCATTGGCGGGTGAAGAAAGTAACAGTCCTCATGCTTTTGTTTAAATTTCTCAGCAGCAGCAGAATCTATGCTAAGAGCAAACCAAGCAACTAAACCATCCTCTTCATCTTCCTGCAGAACTCTTCCATTGCAAGCACCCATCAGGTTCTGATGAAGTTCAACTCCAAGAAAAATCAAGGTACGTTCTTCGGTTTGGTTCATGCACTGCTCCACATCATTGTGGTATAGCCTGCAAAGCTTTACTTCTGGTTGCTGGGAACTATCCACTCCCCCACCCAAAGTAACCAGGGGACTTAGATTTGAGAAGAGGATGTATACTGTAGTTGGATGGCTTTGTTTTTTACTCAGCCAGTTGGAATCTGTTCTTTTATCACTCCTTCTGTCCAGAAGTGTCACACCAAAATAATTTTCATATTCTTTCACATCATTTGACAAAAAACTAGGCTTCTGATCACCCTTCACATTAGCCAGCAAATTAGCTATGTGTTTGTACCCCCAAAATTTAGCGATGTCCAGAGCTGTCTGCCTTGATTTATTAATGATGGATCTATCACACCTGAAAAACAGAAAAGGACTGTGGTTACCAGGGTAAATATATTTAGGAAGAGTCCTGGTGGTGTGTTATTCTTACAGCACATGCATCTGATACTATTATGGTACAAGAACTTCTAGAGGCTCTGTCTATACTGGGTACTCTTTAGGTTAAATCTTCAGAATCATGGTAATGAGAAGTAATTGTATTTCACTTTTTTTGCTGAGGCTAGATTTCTCATTTTTATTGATCCACTCCAGATTCACTGAGGTTCATGCAGTACTACAACAGCAATAGAATAAATAAAATCCCACACACTGTATCATGGTAAAAAAAGGCTCAAGATAGAATTTGAAAGTCAGGTTACAGGTCTGTTCCTCATAGCCAGTAACTAAAATTTAAAAAAAAAAAAAAAAACAAACCAAAAAACCAAAAACCACCTAAACAGTTTAGGAAGCTTACTTTCTAGATGCTACTGAAAGCGGCATCAAAACACTTACAATAAAATATTTTATGGAGGTCCCTTGGCTTGTTCAGCCTGAAGGAGACTGAGGGGAGACCTCATTGTGGTCTTCAACACCCTCAGGAGGGGAAGCAGAGGGGCAGGTACTGATTTGTCTCTGGTGAACAGTGACAGGACCTGAGAAAACAGCATGCAGCTGAGTCAGAGGGGTTTAAGTTAGATATTAGGAAAAGGTTCTTCACCCAGAGGGTGGTCAGGCACTGGAACAGGTTCCCCAGGGAAGTGATTGAAGCACCAACTCTGGCAGAATTATAGACACACTTGGACAACACTCTCAGCTGTGATTCTTGGGGCTCACCGGTGCAGGGCCAGGAGTTGAGCCTTGTGGGTCCCTTCTAACTATCCTTGTAGGATATTTTATAATTCCATGATTTATGATAAAATTAGAATCAAGAATATGACCCCTGCTTCATGACAGAAGTAACACCTTAAAACTGTGGTGCTTGTCCCTCTGGGGATCTCTTTGTTACCCAAAATGACACAGATAAGGAAACACTGCCTCATGATACAGATTTGAATATTAAAACCAGAAAGAAACCTAAACCTGAAATAGATTAGGTTCAAGTGGGAAGTCAAAAATAACACATTCTAATTTTTGTCAGTCTTAACTCAAATGAGCAAGTAAAACAGAAATGTCAGTATCAAGTAGAAATTGTAGAGTAGATTGGGGCTAAATTAATCAGTTTTAAAACCAGAAGATGCCAGTATATTACTGCTACTGATACAAAGATTACTGTACCACAGGCAAGACCCTTTTGAGATTTTATATTAACCTCAGTAGCTTCTGAGGAATTTCAAGTATAGTTTAGAAAAGCATTCAAAATTTAATTTACCAAGTTTTTTGTGCTAAAGAAACTACTACTGCTAATTCATCTTTAAAGATAAGGTTTCCTTTAGGCAAAATATCTACTTAATTTCCCATCTCTCAGTCAACTGAATTTTGTTCTGATTTCTCTTCCCCCTTTTATCTGCTCAGGTGTGTGCAGACTGTGATCAGGCTGCTCTTCAGTGTCCACAACAGTGGCCTGAACTCTTTGGATCACCTTTTTTTTCCCAGTCTATGAACATTCCCTGTAGCTTTTCTCAAGCATGGATAAATACATGTCCATCAGGCAGGTTGAGGCAGGTGACTGTGCTGTTCTACTCTGAGCTGGTGTGGCCTCACATCAAGTAAGACTTACACTGTGAGAACTGTAAGAACAGTCTAAAGCTATCAGAGAGCATCCAAAGAAGGGCCATGAAGCCGATGAAGGGTCTATAGGGAAAGCTTGTTCAGACTGGAAAAGAGGAGACTGAGGGGAAACCTTACTCTGGTCTGCAGCTTCCTCATGAGGGGCAGAAGAGGGGCAGGCACTGATCTCTTCTCTCTGGTGACCAGTGATATGACCCAAGGGAATGGCCTAAAGTTGTGTCAGGGGAGGTTTAGGTTGGTTATCAGGAAAAAGTTCTTCACCCAGAGGATAGTTGGGTGATAGAACAGGCTCCCGAGGGCAGTAGGCACAGCACCAAGCCTGACAGAGTTCAAGAAGCGTTTGGACAATGCTCTCAGGCACATGTGTAACTCTTGGGGTGTCCTGTGCAGGGCCAGGAGTTGGACTTTGATGATCCCTGTGGGGCCCTTTCAACTCAGCATATTCTATGATTCTGTAATTCTATGATACAAAAAACCTGACTAGCTTTTCAGGATTATTCTCTGTAATGCTATGAAATATTACCTTCATACACATTTATGTTTATATAACCAGCAATTATATTTGTCAAACTAATAATGAGTAAGCATTAACTACAATGAGACCGATGAGGCCACAGCGTCACCTCAGGAACTATATTCAATTGCCTAAGAGAACAACCCTGAAAAGGGCATTTGAAAGCAATAGTCACTTTTTTTACAGTAAGCATAACTTAAAAGTACTGTTATTCTATTCACCAACTGCTAAATTCCCCAAAAATCTCAGAAGATTATTCAATCCACAAAACCCAACACTGAGGTACTCCTCTACATGCTGCTGATAACAGTACAAACCAGTGGTTCACCTAGTGCTCCATTCTGAGCCTCAGCAGAGGCCACAGGATTTGTGCAAGACTGAAAAAAGTAGGAAAAAAAGGTGGGGTGATTATTGGAGGCTGTGGAATGCTATCTCTGAAGTTAGTCAAAACTACAGAATGAACTAAACTTGCTTGGTTCTGTAACTAGAAGTGCAGAAAGGAGCAGCATAGGCTTGATTAATGTAGAACTCAGCTGAATCACATTTGACCCTAACCCTTCTTTTTGAAATGTTTTACATTTAAAATATTTGTATCTGGACTTTATTCAGGCTTGAGGTGAAATTTATCTGGGGTCTTGGGAAGAACATTGAAGCATTCTTCACATTTTTGAGTGGCTTGAAACACTGTAACTACAACACATGACTTCAAAATAGGAAGATTTTGACAAGCAATGAACATGCCTGGTCTCACACCACCTTAAGAAAATAAGGTTGACAAGGTCAAGGAAGGAGGAGGATGTGTATTGTCCAAAAACTAAGATACAATTGAAATTTATCCACTGGTAAGTTTGGTAAAGGTGTGTCTGTCATGTCCTAAAGAGTCAGTATGTCAAAAAACATTCTGCAATATAACAGAGATGCAGGTAGATTAGAAATAAAGTTTAGAGAAAAAAAAATCTATAAGTAACAACCAAATGTACCAAATTTATATTCACTACAGTGGCTGGAATGGGATACAAAGTTTGTTTTATTCTGCTGGCCTCTGAGAGGAGTGACAATATATCCAATAAGATCAAAAGAATAATTTTAGAGATTCTCACAACTTTTAGTGTTTCTTAGCAAATATGGAAAACATTATGCAATAGCAGAACCCAGTTATAAAATGACACACTTTCCTGAGTTTTAACCATGAAAATTCTGCCTGTCAGGTAAATTCACTTTTCTGAGATAAAACTGAAACAGGCAGGAAAGGGGTGGATTTTAGAGCTCTTGAGCGGGGTAACTAAGCTTACCCTTGTTCAAGAAGAACCCGCACAACCTCGAGGTGTCCGTTCCTGGCGCCAAACATCAGAGCTGTCCAGCCGTTCCCTGCAGCCGCGTTCAGAAGTGATGGAGAGAGACGGAGCAAGGCTTTCAGCCTGGCTGCATCTCCCACCGCAGCAAAACTGTGCAGCTGAGAAACCATGTCCTGGCGGGGGTTCCCCTCAAAGTCTGTCATCGTGCCAACTAAGTTAAAAACAAAAAAAGGGAACAAAAGTGCAGGAGAATATATCCTCCTTTACTCAAAGGATTTAAGTAGAACTAAGTTTAACGCTGTATGGACAAGTGACTGTCACGAAAAAAACCACTGACACAACAAATTCTTGTCATTAGTGTAACAGCGCTGTTCCAAACCAAATCTTTGTCCCGCCCACCTCCGAATGCAGTGAAATTTACCTCACCAACCAGCACCAGCTCTAAAGGGGCTTAAAGGAGGGGAAGATTTCGCCAAGGAAAGCTTCTCTGAACCCAGAAAACCCATGTGCTTTCCCGGACGAACACACACAAACACGGACAGGGACAGGGAAAGGGACACGGACACACTCCGGCACCGCCGCGGCGACAGTGCCACTGCACAGGGGCAGGGACGTGGGATAGGGACAGGGACATCGGATAGGGACTGGGACATGAGACAGGGACGTGGGATAGGGACAGGGACATCGGATAGGGACTGGGACATGAGACAGGGACATGGGATAGGGACAGGGACGTGAGAGATGGACGTGGGACAGGGACGTGGGGTAGGGACTGGGACATGAGACAGGGACATGGGATAGGGACAGGGACGTGAGAGAGGGACGTGGGATAGGGACAGGGACGTGANGCCCGCTCCGGCCTCCCGCGGGCGGCGCCGTGCCCGTGCTCGGGCGGCGGGAGCGGAGCGGCGTGTGCGGGCAGCGCTCGGGACACGGCCCCGGGACACGGCCCCGGGACACGGCCCCGGGACACGGCCCCGCAGCAAAGTGCTGCTCGCCCCAGGAGATCCGTGTGGGAGGGAGCGCGGGACTGCGGGTGCTGTGGGTTTGTACCCGGAGCGTACCTAAAACAGCCCTTCGAAAGGTCAAAGGGAGACTGGCACGCTGTGGTCAAAACCTGCGGAACGGCCCGCAGTTCTTCCAGCCGGGTCGAGGTTGGCAAGCAAAGGTTAAGTTCAATCCAGTTCCTCCATCATTGTTACATTTTCAGGTTTTGCTACTTGCACTTGTATTAAACATGAATAGCTAACTCATAAGAGTCTTTGTTCTAATGTTTTATTTACGATAGTCACTGTTGTTTACAAATAATAAAGTGATTGCTTATTAGCTTGTTATTCAATATAGCCCTCAAAAGGTTTGCTGTATCCATCAAGTTTAGACTTTAACAAGAGATACTGTACATTTATATAAAAATTATATCATCTATCTATCATTAGCTACCTATCTAATCTATCATTATCTATCTATCCAATCTATTATTTACCTAATCTATCATTATCTATCTATCTATCTATCTATCTATCTATCTATCTATCTATCTATCTATCTATCTAATCTATCATCTATCTAATCTATAATTTAATATATCATTATCTATCTATCTATCTATCTATCTATCTATCTATCTATCTATCTATCTATCTATCTATCTGTTAATATCTATATAGCCTGTTACTCAAGGGCAGTGCCATTTTTGAATCATCAGGAGTATTGCAGAAGGCTAGTAATGTATGATATGATCAGCAATAATAAAAGGAAACAATTCCTTTTTTTCCTTGCTTGTGGTAGGGTGCATTCTCTGTGCCCTGACATCATGATTTTAAGTAATGGGTGGAATTTGCGCCGTCTTCCAGTGCATCCTTGCAAAAACAACTTAGTACTCCTTGTTTTAACTATCGGCAAATATAATAAATTCAATGGGAATTTTTGAGTGATCATAACATGCCAACTTGTTAGTTTGAGAATGTTTTGGTGCTACTAATGGGTTTAGTTATTTTGCTGGGTAAAATGTTGGAAATTCTTGTGAATCTGTAGAACTCTGTTTAGTCACTGAGCTGAATTTTCTAAGAACAGTTTAATGTTTCTTTAGAATTAAAATATGCAATCGTAACTTGCTTTAAAAACTGATTTTTCTCCTTTGGTGTTTTCAAGATCTAAGTGAAGCTCACTGAGATAGTCAAAATGGTGCTTGATTTGGCTGTGCCGTGGTTCTTGAACTTTGCAGTAAATAAAGCCTGTACTGACCAGTATTTATTTGACTTTACTGAGTCTTTTAGCTCTTTAGTAGTTGGGAACATGATTATAAAGGCATAAAGGTGTGTTTGCAAGGCTTCAGGAGTCTGAGTGAGGTTGTCAGTATGAGAATGGAAATGGAAGCTGTGCCACTAATTTACTGTGATCCTGAAAGAGGCTCTGGTGGCTCTGTATTGATAGTGACTAATGATAGTCTTTTGAAAATGCTTGCTGATTACTGCAGACAGCAGTCAGGGAGTAATATCTGGATGCCCTGATGCCCTATTCATTTTGTGCTGCAGCCTTTAGAAAAAAAATTGCATGTGCTGTAAAGGATGTACCTAAGTGCCAGTGGGAGCACTGATGTGTGCGGGCAAAATCACAGTTGGAGTGCTTGCAAGAAGTGAGACAGCAGTGCTCCTGTCTGGTCTAAGTTACCTTCTAAATCCTTTTATTTGAGTTAATAAACTGTGCTGCAGGAGTTGTCTGAAAAAGACCCCAGTAATTCTCAGTTAGCAAGGTTAATAGTTATTAAAAATAATGTAAAATCAACTTATGTTCATATTATTTAGATTTGTTAGAGAATCAGGATTGATCCCATTTTAGTGTTGGACCACACACAAGAAAAATCTATTTTAATGTTTTTCAGATTCAGTAAAACTAACAGTATCATAGGTTTGATTGTGCTTCATTTGGGTTTGTACTTCATTCTTCTTAATTTCACCGTTTTTTATGAAGGCTCTGTTTTTCAAAGAGTTTTGTGCTGCGTGATGTTTAAAAGGCAACTCTGATTTTAACTTGTTCATTGGAAGGGAAACAAGGTAAGACACTGGATGTGTGAAAGGAACGTGTTGTCAAATAGTTTCTGTACAGTGCATTATAATAAGCCTTTCACCTCATAGCTTCAAAATAAAATTTTAGTGTATATGGGGCTTGCCGTAGGTACTCAAAACTGTTAATAGGGCAAGCAGAAATCAGTATTATCTAACAAGGTTTCTTGAATTGACACTGCAGCATTCCATAATAATATCTTTTGGAGCTTTCAGTCAGGGCTTTGGGACAATCTCTCTTGTATTTTTTTCCCAAGCATCTCTGTGATTAATTTCCAGGCAGTCCTCACTGAGAAATAATTGGACAAATGCTTAAGGGCCTAATCCAGGATCCATGATATAAATATGAGTCTCGTGGTACTGAGGACATGGAACCTTTTTGGTGAAAGTTTTGACTTGTTAGGAAAGAGCTGTAGCAAAGCTGTATGTTACCAATTATTATAAAAAAAAAAAATCATTAGGAGATATGACTTAATTTCACTTAAAACCCCCAAAATACTATTTGGTATTTTTAGTACTAACTCTGGACCTCAGCTATCAATGTAGAAAATAGGGAGAATAAGAGTTCTTTCAACTCAAGATGCTTTCAGTCAGCTGAACAGGAAGTTTCTTTCAGCTGTGGAATGTACTGCAATATATGCTGTGCCTGACAAGAAAAAAGGAATGTAACAGCATCAATCTGCTCAGAATGTGTTCTTGAAAAGTGGATGGTTTGTGATATGATGGTTAATGAAAGATATTTTCCCCAAAATAATTCATGTGAGAGTGGGAGGTGATGAGTGCAGTAACTTAATAAATGTGCATGATTTAAATTTTCTGGGACAGTATGCATGGTGTGAAGAACTGGAGGGCAGAAGCAGAATCATCAGGACTGTAAGCTGGGGAGGTGTTAGCTTTTCAGCAAGTGGCTTTTCAGAAGGGATCACTGCTCTGAAAGACCCCAGCTGCTTCCTCTGTGGGATTGAATGCCTGACCACTGCCCCATTTTCCTCTCCTTCACCTTGCTTAACTTGCTTAATCTTGATTCACTGGGGAAAGATGAAGGCAGTAAAAATTTAACTACTCAAGGACCTAGCGCAAAGTGTAACCTGAAGAGCCAACATTTACAGTGTAATAATCTGCTGGAGACCTCAGAACCTGATAAACTGTGTTAAGGCTACACAGAAAAGAAGTAATACCTCTAGAGTGTGGATGAGGGGTTGTGTAGGGGTAAGGTTATTATATGTGCTTTGTGGCTCATGAAGATTTTCTAGTTTTCTCCAAATTATTTTTGTGCTTTCAGTTTTCTCCCTCTTCTAATTTGATTCTGTTTATTAAGCACTTCTATTTAGCTGATTGTTTATGAATGTGACAGCACGGCTCCCTGAGTTCTAGACAGGTTAATTTAGTTTCTCAAGTTTCTCAAGTAATGACTGAGTTGGTGTTTGAATTGTTTAATAAGGGTCGATTAATAAAAGTGTTTTTAATAATCTGTCAGTGTCTGGCCTACAAATACTTTCTCATGATCAGGGGAATCATATTTGAAGCAAATTTGAGTAGAAATAGCAGTTACTCTTTCCATTTTGTAGACTTAATAGCTGAGGCCCAGGTTTAGTATTAAAAACATCTAATAGTATTTTGGGGTTTTTTAAAACAGAAATTAACTGGTACCTGCTAATGATTTTTTTTTTTTAAATTATAATTGACTTCATGCAGCTTGTTTTGAATTCAAAGGGGAGTTTAGGAAAAAAACCTAGGAAACTAGTTTTACTTATTTTGGAAAAAAAAGAGACTTTTTACATATCCATGGGAAATACAAGAGCTAATATAGGGATAAAAATTGAAATCTCCAAAGCAGGTTTCATAAAAGTCCTCCTTCTCTGGGTTAATTCTTTGCTTTGATCATATTCGCTATCTATTCCATAATAAGTGAGGCAGGAAACATGCAAATTATCTTATCTTTAAAAAAAAAAAAGTCCTCTCTTTGTTCCCAGAACACAGAGAATCTGTGTGCACTGTAACAAAAGTACTATTGTGAGAAACACTATATGGTCAGGTTGCGGGAGTCCTGTTATGATCTATATGAGTCAAAGTGTCATTAATGATGACACTTTCTAATTTTAGTGTTTTACTTTGCAATACTCAAAATCTGATTACAAGGTTTTAGTTTCTTTCCATTTGGGTTTTTGTATCTATATGTGAAACTTTTGAAGTTCGTCTTAATCTTTTTTTGGAGGAGTAGACAAGAAGGAGTTTGCGTTTTCATCAGTAGAATTGGCATCATAAGAACCATCAGGAGTTTTGCTGACTCTACTAGTGATGTCGGTGATCCTTGAACGCGGTGATATCAGAAAGAAAAGGAGCTGGGTGTTGTTACTGTAAACAGGTAAGTAGGTTAAATCAGTTTTGGGAGAGGTGTCTGTTACAGCTGTTGAGTGATGCAGGATATGCAGCAGCCTCCTCCAGCCCAGGCCCTTTTCTGCCCAGCTGCTTCTGCCCAGGCTGAGGATGAAGGTGATGTTTTTCATTTTCATACTTAGCCACACTCCAGTGTGTTCCTTCCCCCGGGCTGCAGTTCTTCACTAACTGCTCCAGAGTGTGTCCCTTGCACTGCCCCCAAGGGTCACAAGTGCTGCCAACAAACCTGTTCCAGTGTGGGCTCCTCTCTCCATGGGGCCACAGGTGTTCCAGCACAGGCTTCCCACAAGGTCGCAGCCTCCTCCAGGCATCCACCTGCTCACGTGTGGGGTTCTCCGTGGGACGCAGGTGGATCTCTGCTCCACCACAGACCTCCCTGGGCTGCTGGGGCATGGGCTGCACCAGGAGCTGCGGGGCAATCTCTTCTCTCCAACCTGGAGCAGCTCCTCACCCTCCTCCCTCTTCAGCACTGCTTCTCTCACAGATTCTCACTCCTCTCTCTGCCTGCAGTTGCTCTTGTGCAGTAGCTTTTTCACCTTCTTAGATCTGTTTTCCCAGAGATGCCACCACTGTTGCTGATGGCCTTGGCCTGTGGTGGGTCTGTCTTTGAGCTGGCTGGCGCTGGCTCTGATGGACAGTTTTTGGCACACCTGTAGTCCCTCTGCTACCAAGAAACCTTGCCATGGAAATTCAATAGAGCAGAAACAAGTCCTCAGTTTGATTCCTGAAATCTGCCCCAAAAGATTGTGAGTGATTTTTACCCCACAGTCCATCTTTTTGCATTTCAACAACTTTAGTGATGAATTTTTTCCTGTAATTAAGTCTTCAAGACAAGGCACTGAAAAGGAAGATTTTCCTTCCATCTCAATATTCTGAGCAGCAGTGTAAGCTAACCATCCTGATAGCATGGTTTACCTACTACCCGTGAAATTTAGTAGTAGATTTAGGACTAAGTTACATGTTTAAAGATACAAACATATAATCTAGGACTGAGTTACTATACAAACATATAGTTAAATAAATTTTAAAAACCACACAGACACACACATATAAACTTACAAAACTAAAGTATGTGCATGTACCAAGTTTGAATTTCAGAAATAAAATTGTTTTTCAGTTTTTCTGCATTTTTATCTATATAGAAACCTCGGCTAGCTCCAAAGACAGTTGCAAAGAAAACATGTAATAGTCTCTCTCTCACTAAACAATGACCCCCTCAGATTAAATTCATAGCATTTTATTGATACTGTAAAGCTGCAGACCTTGCATAAGTAGTAATATCCCACAACACTTTACTGGGTCTACTTTCTAAAGAATAGTAGAACCTGTTTCTTTAACATGTCATGAATTTCTGTGCTAGGTTTGTTGGCTTAAAAAATAAATATGATTTTAATAAATTTATAATTAGTTGATTTAGTCTTATTTTTTATTCTGTGAAAATCTCTCAAGAAACACATGCAGGATCCTAAACAAAAGCTTCCAAAAAGCAGACAGAGTCTTGATTCTTCATTTTGATTATTCTGTGTGTTTAGAAAAACATGAGAATAAGGCACTTACGGATCTGCTGCCAACAGAAACTGAAACAGCAAGTGGTGTTTAAAATAGTTTAAAAGTCAATGTTTGTATATCTTTCTCATAGACTCGGTGAAATTAGCTGAAAAAATCGGAGCAGGAAGCAAAATTAGCATCAACAGCAGGTGGCAGTGCTAGCAAGAGCAGTGGATCTGATGTGTGCAATTGGCTAGTGTTTGTATGGTTTCAGCTCTTAGCAAAAGCTAAGTTAAATACCACAAAATCAGCGATGGCTTTTGATTTTTGTGTGAATAATAGTGAGATATTGGTCAAATTGAAACAAGAGTTTTCTCCTGCTGAAAATGTGAAGTGGGGGGTTTTGTGGAGTTATTTTCGTAAGCAGGGTTGTGTCTTGTATAAAATAGCAATCTTGTTCTGTGCTTTCTTCTAGATGGAATTGTAAATGATTGTACAAAGTTTACATAAAAAGAAATAGAGTAAATGAACAGAAGTAAAGACTGATAAAATAAGTTTTGTTATAGAATTTCAGACATGTCCATAGTAATTCTGATGCAATTATTGCAGATTTATTATATCTTTGCTAATGCAATGCTCTTTGTCAAAGAACATGAATCTGTTGATGTGTTAGAGAGCATTTATGAAACATTACTGAAACAGTTTATCTTAAAGGCTGTATTTTGGCATCATCTCATATTGTTGCGCTAAATTATGTTTATACTTTTCATTACAGAACAAATTGCTAAGCTTATTAATTTTTTACCTAATTGACTCTTAGTGCAATTTACTGATACTTATGACAGGTTAAACTTCTGCCAATGATTAGCATCTTGCAAGGAGCTAATGGAGAGATGACATTGCTGAGGTTCAGTGTGCTCGTGTTTCTTCTGCTGCTTAGCCTAAAAATCACTCCAGCAGTAGAGAGTGCCAGGATCCCACATGCAGAGGACACAAGACCAGCTCCTGTTGATGACTGTCCCCTGGGACATCCCTCAAGCATTGTTGTGAGGTTCCTGTAGAAAAGCCTGCTGTATGTTGGTGAAGTGTGCCCACCGTGCTTCTTAAAAGGGAAAATGAGTGAAATTGTACTGAAATTAGTGAAATTGGTAAAAAAAAAATTAAGGTAAGATAAATGGAGCTTGGAATGTTATCTTTAGAAGTTACAGGACATTTTGTGTCTCCAATACAGAGTCTGTATCTGTTAACAAACTTTTTTGAGTGTAGTATCGCTGTAAAAAGTGAATTAGGTCATGTTGTTTCTTTTGTGTCTAATCATGACTTCCCAACACCCTCAGCTGTGTGGACCAGTCTGCCTTAATGACACCTTATCCAGTGAGACGAAGAAGGTTGAAGAAATTCAGAAGAAAGATGTAATACAAAAACATCACGTCTAAAATGCGACCCACCAAGGTTTTCATAAGGTATCAGCTGATCCTTAATATTCTGCTTTGAATTCAAATTGTCAGCTTTCAGTAGGTGGCAGATTAATATGGTTAGCACTAGAAGTTTAAGGGGCTCTAATAGTTGCATCAATTACAAAAGAATTAAGAAGAAGTTAATGAAGTGCCTTACAGAAGGTCAGTTTTTCAGTAAAACTTTACCCATAGAAATTTAGGACTTTTATCAACTCTGACCTTTGGTAATCTATGTATTAAAGCACAGTTCTTTTCAAATCAGAGTAATGAATTGATTTGTGCATATTTCAGGCAGAGCTGGTTTGTTTTTTTTTTTTTTATTTATTTTTGGTATTGAATTTGCATTGCAGTTAAAGTATCTTTTGTATATAATTAGATGTATATTTGTTGGCTGCTTCAGTGAGTTGAAACTGAGTTTAAAAAGCAGAAATGCAAATTAAAAATATACAAATGTGTTACTTTTTTAATTAGAAAAAATAATGAGATACTTTTTTCTTTCATGGAATATAGCAAGTGAGAAAGCAGGGTATGCTGTGTTTTGATTTCAGTTGTTTTAACTAAATATCTGAAAAAAAAAGAATTGATTTTGGCTTTAAGGGGTTTCAAAGTTTTAACAGAAATACTAAGTTGCTTTAACCTGTTTCTTTAGTGGTGTTTTTGACCAGGCAAAGCGTGTGCCTATACTGCCTGCTAGGTATTCCCGAGCTTTCGAAATAGCTGTCTCTTTAGTAAACTCTTATTTGCAGCAGTGAAACCCACTTGAGAGCTAGATGAAACTGCCTGGTTATGAGCATGGCTCCAGTTAGACTGCTGGTGCCTGAACTAGCTCATGTAGAACTGGCAGTGTAACCTAACAATAGAACAGTGTGATAACACTATGCTATTCTTGTTGCAATATGCATTTGAAGTGGTGGTTTGGACTCTGTGAAAGATTTGAATGTTAGTACCTATTTGTGTCAGAGGAATCACAGCAACAAATGGTGTATGTGAATCAGTGCGGGTAAAAAATTACTGGTTAATCATGTGATTTTGTCTGAGTGCAGACAAAGGAGGGGAGATGTTACAAACATGAATAATTGTTCACCAGTGCAGGCTATCAGCATGAACTGAGAGCCTCGGTCACTAGAGGGTTGTCATGAGACATGAGAGAGTACAAGCCAGCGGATCACTCAGATTTCTGAAGAGCTTAAAGCAAACAAAAATACCATCCCAGAGAAAAGGATTTTGTGTTTAAACAAATAAATTTTTCGTTGAACATGGTAGTTCAGTTTTATGACAAGACATATGGTTTGCAATACAGAAGCGTGTATTTATCTGAGTTTGTGTGTGTGTAAGGTAGTGACACCAAGAGCACTTGTGTATGCACAGTACAGAAAACCTGATACTTTTCTCATGCTACAAAGCCAGCAAAATACGCTGAAAAAGAGCAAAGCATTGTGTGGGGGTTTTCTCTCTATATATACACATACATATGATATGCATTTGCTCTGTGTACATGTATTAGTTCTAAATTTGTCATCTGAATTTTAAAGTAACTGTCTCAAACGTGTACAGAATCTGCAGTACCTGATCTTGAATATGATTTACTCTTTTTTTGCAAGTACCAAGTTATGTTTTGTTTTTGAAATGTCATTTCAGAGTGTTTTTTTAATTGAAATCTGACACAAAGCAGTACTTGCCATGGAAAGCTCTTCCTTATCATTACCATGGAGGGGCCAAAAGATGGAGACGAAAATTATCAGGATAAAATCAAGTTAATGTACCCTGTGAATGTTCACATAATCTCAGGTTAGGCTTAAAAAAGCATGAAGATATTTAAGATAGGTATTTGCATGGATTACAAGAAGACTGTGGAAAATGTTCCAAAGTAGGGGAGGTGTTTGGTTACAAAAAAA
>VWZF01003939.1:117412-128564 GCA_013396755.1 Sclerurus mexicanus | reverse complement strand
CAAAAAAAAAAAAAGAAAGCCCAAAAAAATCCCCCAAAACCATCATAAGCATAATGTAAACCAAATGTTTACAAAACATGTTTATTTTACAGCAAAAAATGTGCTTCAGAGGGACAGTAGACATTGTAACTAGAAAGCTAGGTATGAGAGGATAAAAATTTTACTCATGAGCCTTAGAGCTTATATACTCAATTTTTCTGATATGTACAAGTTCAGAAATGCTGTAACACCTATAAGAGAAGAGATTCTGTGGCCTATCTTTAGGACCATAATATGTACAATTGAAACTGATCATTTTCAGGTACATAAAGTCATGATGCTGTACTATTGAAACAATAGCTGTTAACAGTATGAGTATATGTAATGTTTGCTAAAACATTTTGTGAACCATATACTACAAGGCCAATTAATTTTGTCCTTGTTACCAAAATCTTACTAATTTTTGTTTAACAGTAGTCAGTGTAGTATGTCTAACGGTGACCTATCTGTAAATTAATAAGGACTTATAAGAAAAAAACATTACTTATAGAAGCCTAGGATCAGGTCCCTTTCAGTAAATCTATATAAATGCTTGAGTCAGTACACATTAATTTTACTGTTTGTCCATTTTAACTATTATAAAGACAATGTTGTAATCAATTATTATAGGAAAACAGGTTTATTCAAAATAAAGAATGGAGTTCATTCTATTTTTGGAAACAGTTCAAGGGCTGCATACGGCCAAATGAAATACACTCATAAAAATAACTGCATGCAGTTCATGGTGCAGATTACTCTGAAAAACTGGCAATAGCATAAAGAAGACACCCTTGTTCAGCTAAAGGCAGCAAAGTCTTTTTTTGCTGGAAAGATGCCAAGTATGCATCTGTCTGTCAACTCATTTTAAGTACATAGACCTATTATAAAAATGGGTCTTTATGTCCTGTGTAACAACATTACTACTTACAGTCTTTAGTGGAAGTTAATCAGATATTAACTTCTCTTTGTTTTGGTTTATAGAAATTACAAGAACTCTGCCATCTCAGAGAATATCTGTCTGACACAGGCACAGTGCGAAGCAGCTGCAAGCTTTTCCATGTATATCCAACACAGGTATCCCTTAACCGTCCGTAAGACATCTACCAGTCTCTGTGGCTAAGGGTGAGGATGTACTTGCTCTGAATACTTTCATCTATTTAGGATCATTAATTTGAATTTTGATTTCATTGCTTCTATCTCATCCAGAATCTTGAATTTGCTTACAAATCCTTTTTAAGGTATACTGATAGTATTTTTTGGTTGGCTGGTTGGTTGGTTGGTTTGGTTGGGTTGGGGTGGTTTTTTTGTTGTTTTTGGTTGATGTTTGTTTGCTTTTTTGTTTTCCCCTTTGTATTGTTAGGAGTCATCCTTGTCTGGTGAGTTTAGATTCTTTTTTGCTTCTTCTTTGTAGCTTCTAGACTTACTGGTTATCATTACTTTGTGTTCTAGTTGCAGAAAGTCCAGACAAAATCATGTTCAATATTGTGCAAGCTACATTAAAATTGTGCTAGGCTAAGGGATATTGCAGTATGACTGCAGAGGATGGATAGGGCTTTGAGATTCCAGGCACCTAAGAGAGATGTTTATTTATTATGGGCAATTAAGTGTCTTGTTAATATAGAGATGGCATGAGTGACCTTGATTACAACAGTATTCTCATGAAACCACATACTATGTGCACAGTAACAGCATTGTGACAATCTGTTTAAAATTCGTATAAATGTATTCAGCTGTTGTGTGGCATGAAACAGAAAATAGGCGAAATCTCTGAGAAATAGGGAAAATTGCGTTTAATAAAAGGTCTGTCTTGCATTGACAGTAAAGCCAAGAGTTTGAATACTGAAAAAGATGGGTGGTTTGGTTTGCTTTTCATTTTTCCACTAGAGGGTGCACAATGCTTGGGAATAGGAAGAAGCCGGGAAAAATCCTTTGCTACTTTCGCCAGAGCCCAGAAAAACATGTCTGAGGAACCTTCTATGTTTAGCATTTCAGGAAGCTTTCAAAAGTTCCCAGACCATTTCTCTAAGTGTCTGAGTCTGCAGGTGTCTCTGCTCTGGGCAGATTTAATGATAGCTTTCTTTACTCAAGTCTTCTGGAAAAGCAAATTATCACTGTTTATTTTTGTAAACCTAAAATATGCTTAAAACTTTTTTAAGAGCTCTAGAAGGAAAGAAGAATTTAATTTACTATTATAATTTTAAGTATTATTGCATTTTGTGCTCTGAACTTAGGTATTTAGGTGAAATACAACTAATCCCTGGAGTTTACCTGTAATGGTTCCATAAGAACCTCACTTTTACCTACTTATTGGAGCTCAGGTGTTGCATATCTGCAGGGAACACTGGTAGAATGAAAAAATGTAAGTGCAATAGCAGCTGATGCATAGGTTTATGCACCATAGAGTACTTTATTTTTTTTGAATTACTGAGTAATTTGAATTATTGAGTGTGTAGTTATTGTGATCTCTTGGGTTCGATCCTCATTCCTGTTTTGTGTCCAAGTATGTGTAATGTGGTTTTGTTCTTTCAGTGGTGTTGCTCTTCTGAATTTAATTTTGGATTCCAAAAACACATTAAGTAAGAAATTAGGACTGAAGCTGTCTAAAATATTAACAGATTTTTTATTTTTGTCTTTACACTGGTTCATGTAAGGCACTCCAGGCACTCTTGTTTTTCCGTCTTTCAACTAATTAAAGGGTCTCTGGTGGAAGCAAGACATATGCCCAGAACCAGCTGGAAGATGTGTAAAACGTATGGCTACATGGAGTGCTCATTTTCTTACAGTATTCTTCAGAGACCAATATCCTTGGTCTGGGGACATCAGCTGTAGAGGATCTCATACATCACAACAATAGTATGAGGGCTGGTAGCAATTACTAGCTGGGGACTGAGGTAATCTCTGTGCACTCTCTTCTTCAGTGTTGTCAGGAAGGATAATTGTGAGGGAACTGTGGTCAGATGGGTCATGCACACACAACTTGTATTTGTATCTTCCCCTTTACTGTCTCAGTCCAAGGGCAGGTCCATTTTCTCCCCTGTGTCTTGGCACCTTTGTTTTCCTGGAGGCAGCTAACCTTCTGGCAGTGCTTTTTGTAAAAAGAAGGAAGCACAATTAAAAAGAAAAGAAAAAAGAAAAGAAAAGAAAAGAAAAGAAAAGAAAAGAAAAGAAAAGAAAAGAAAAGAAAAGAAAAGAAAAGAAAAGAAAAGAAAAGAAAAGAAAAGAAAAGAAAGAAAAGAAGAAAAGAAGACTACTCTGACTAAACTGTGTTATACAGTTTGATTATTTCAGTAAAGGTAAAGGTTATTCCTTTCCCTCCCACTCCATCCTCTGTGTAGTTGAATTCCAGACCATCTGGTACTATGAATATTTCTACTGTTAAACTTCACAGAGATCTCTGAGCAGCAGAGAAGAGTTAAGTGGTCGTGGAATTGGTCCACATCCTTACCACTCTGCTTAAAGGCTTACTGTACCTAACACATCTTTATGCAGTGTGTAAATTCTGAGCTAAAGCACCTCTTCTAGGGCTAAAGGAGCAATTAATTTTCATAAAGAACTAGTTCTACAACCATTCTTTGGAGACTGCCAATTCCTGTTAACCAGTGCCACATGTAGTGGGTTTCTTGATACAGAATAGATCTCTGAGCAGACCACATTTGTTTCACATAAAACTTTAGGATATAATTGCGTATGGCTTTCATCACTATCATCTTAGGATGCATTTTAATTTGTCTTATGGAGTTGAAAGGCTCTGTGTGCCCTTACTAATAATCTTGAATCGTTCAGACCACTTGTTTTAGGTTGTTTGAAATACTTTGTGAGCAGCTGCAGGTACCAGCTACAGCTCTGTAAGAGAAAAAAAATCAAAACAATAGTAAGTCCATTGAAGACTGTTAATGATATGCACCATTTTATCATGAGAACAAAGCAAACATTAGGAAGGAGTAGAGACAGGGAAGATGAAAGCAGAAGACATGTTTTCATCATGTTAGAAAAAAATGATTGAAGAAGATTCAAGAAAATTTTTCACTGCTATGCTCCCCTTCCTATTTGGAGGGTGGAAGTAGAAGGTATTTCTTGTTCCCTTCTGAAAAGAAGCAGTGGTTGTCCTTTTGCAGATTTTCTGCCTTTTTTTTTTTTTTTTAATGTCATGATTTGCATTAAAGTGCTTTAGAAGGCACAAAGTAGCAGGAAAAACAGAAAAAAGCTACCAAAAATATTATTTAGGAGAAAGGACAGGGGGAAGAAAATGCAGCAATACCCTTTTCACCTATACACATGCATGCTTATTTTTTTCCCATTCCATCTTTCTTCTGCTCACACCTGCTTCACACTGTTTCTCTTCTGCTTAGCTCTGCCATGGTGATTCATGATCACCCTGCACACTGTTTTTCAGGATCTTAGTACATGGCTCACACACTGACAGCGCTGTGGAAAACTCTCCCAGAAGCTGAGTCAGACATGTACTAGAGGGGTCAGTCCTCTGATCTCAGTGTTGTGTGGCTGTTGCAGCTGAAAGGGACCGGGGGAGGGTCCTTCTTTCAGGGAGTGAACTGTGCTGTGAGTATGGAACTGATTAAGCTTCAGTGACCTCTCAGCTGTCTTTCTAGGGAGCTGTGGTCTGGCACTCCTAAATAGTATGAGGTCTAAGCAGCATGCAGTTCTCCAAACCTGAAAAGCCATAGTAACTACAGTATCTAAATTAAACATGGTAAAGCCATACAAATGTGTGCCATCTATTCTATGCAGTTTCTCCATGCACTTCCAAATCAGAGAGTCAAGAAAAGAAAGAGTCTGAAGACAGAATGAAAGGAGTGGTCTGTGTGGCTTCAAAATATTGTGTGGTCCATCACACCATTGAGAGGCTTTTTTATATTAGAGTAGTTCAAAATGCAGTGTGAGCAAAGGTGTCATACACTTTTTTCCTGTGTGCTTTGCCTCTCAGAAAGAATTCTGTCCTTCAGAAAGCATAGCACATAGTTTGGTCAAAGGGTTCAGTTTGTACCAAATGTATAACATGTACTCTTCCCCCCCCCACCTCGTCTTTGTAAGAAAAGATTAGATGTTTCAGGTTTGTGCCCAATCTAAGCATGGAACAAAATTGAAGGTAGTTGTAAACTAGATTTGAGGCCTTCAAGAGAGCCAGTAATTTAAAATGTCTAGTGCCTGCTTTGCAGCTGCAGTGGTGCTGCAAAGTGTCTGCAGGATGACTGAGAATTATAAACTGTGATTCTAGATTTATAAAAAAGTCATACTTTTGATACATCGCTAATAGTTTGTCAGACAGTTCTTTCTGTAGTCCTTCAATTTTTTTTTTTTTTGCAGAAACGATATGGCTTTTTTGACCATATTTCTTGAGGTGTGTTGGGGTTTTTACCCAGTGCAGGTCAGGATGTTTCAACAATGTCATCTGTTGCACTCCTGTATTTTGTGTAGTTGATTCTATAATTAGCTGTGCCAAATGTGTGCTTAGTGAACCTGTTTGAAGTGTTTGCCAGAAGGATGTGACTTATGTCTTTTATAAACACACAGATGTGCTAGCAATTTAAGCTAGCATTTGCAAGTTGGTGGTGTAACAGTTAAATTACTAGTGTGATAATTGCACTAAGGGGTCCTAGAATGTAAGAGTAACAAATGCTATGGCTAAATCATTTTGCTAACATGAAAAGGACATCTGGCCAAGCAGGCATAATCTATTTTAGTTCCAAATTTTTGGTGTTTTAAGTCTATGCCTTCTGCAGAGAACCACATGTGTTTCTTGACCCCTTCTACATAAATGTATATGTTCTCTGAAGTCATTTAATGTCCAACTTTGTAAGAGCCCATATAATCTGCAACTAGATAATAGAAACTGTGGAACACATAGTAGAAAAAGACCCGAAATATTATTCTATTGAGACCTTTCAATCAGCTATTGCATTTCACATCAGAGGATAAGGTATTTTGCTGGTGGCTGAAGTGAAACTTTTATAACCTTTGTCAAATTATGGCAATGTTGTTAGAATTAATTAGCTGACAGTTTTTAACTTTTTGAGATCCTTAGGTTAGATGCTCTAGAAGTGAAATAATTGCTTTATGCTTGTAAGAAATTTTGGCCATGGCAAATGAATAAAAAGATTATTGGGAATCATTATGTAGCAAATCCATAAAAATCATTATTAAATAGAGGAATTAGGAGATATAATGTAGTATAATTAATAAATTAAGGTTGTGATGATTACTGTCAAGATGAAATATTTTAGGTCCTTGATATGACAACACAGTTTAAAATTTACATGGGAAAAAACCCCCGTCCTTTTTTTTTTTTTTTCCTGAACACACTTGTTATCCATTTTATTTGAAAAACTAAATATTGCAAAATTTATTAAATCTGGATCATTCCTATGACTGCTAACATTATTTTTATTAAGAATGCACATGGCCAGAGAATGTAAATTGCCTTATGATAAATGAGAAGAGGCAGATGAATATTTTTGACTTGTAGCTGCCTTCTCTAAAGCTGCTTTTGCATTAAAATACCCATTGCCAACTTGTTACAGGACAATTTGATGTAATACTATTATAAATGAGTTAAATGAGCTCTGTGTTAGAAGTGGAACCTGTAATAGAGCCAATCTTTCCTCCTGCCTACTCTATCATGCTTTTTAGAGGGAGACTGCCTATTGCAGGCAGAGTCTTCATAGCCTCACTGAAAATATTAGTTACGGTCTCCTCTCTAGTGTGAGATTGGAGTTAGACATATGAGAACAGGCTTTATTGTTCAGACTTGCCTCCAGAAAGGAAAGGTGCTCATAACCATTAATCTTTTCTCTTTCCAGAATAAAAACCTGTAAAGTTCCTATGCTATGACTGTGACGCTCACTCTTTACACCTCACCTCCTAATTCTCTGACACAGAGATTGACTGGAACACATTCCCAGCCCAGCTCTACAATATGTCTCTGGCTTTTGACTGTCTCTGAAGAGAATGGTACCAGGTTATTGCACTGCAGCCAGTTCTGTATGTCTTAGAAATCCAGGCTCAAAGAAGACTGACTGAGGCTATGTTTCCAAGGCACCAGGCTGGCAGTGTGGTTGCTGTCCATCAGTTGCCCTGTCTAGCCTGAAGGCATACCCATCATATAACTGCACATATGTACACATATGTCCTGTGGCTGTGGAAAAGCACATGCCTTTCCTACAGCTTTTTTACCTGTTCAGGTGGTACAAGATTGGATCAGCATTCAGGTAAGTTGGAAAGCTTTGGCAAGCAGCGAGCAGAACTCAAAAAGAGAGTAAGTCAGACTGTGTCTTGAAAAGGGCTTTAAAACATACTTTGTATTTTAAGAGTTTTTTACTCTTTGGAACAAAAAGTGTGCTGAATTGTTGTCAGGCATAAATGGGTATAATTTGTGAGTACAAAGAAATGCAAGAAAATTTGTTGACTCATTGCAGTAGTGAGACAAGCAATAATTTTAGTCAGATTGTAATGAAAATTAAATGTCATGTCATGTTCCTCCCCTCCTCTCTCAGCAAATTCATTATCTGATTAGTCAAAAGAGATAAATAATTCTTTTACATTTGCATTCCTTTTTGTCAAGCAATATGGATTTTTCCTTCATATATAGAAAGAAACGAAACTGGCTGATAGTGAAACCACTGAGCATCCTTAACTATAAAAAGAACCTTTTAAAACCAGAATGTAGAGGTGGGTTCTGCGCACAAACCAATCTGAATTTCCTATCAGAATGACAGAACTGAGGTGGTCCAAAAACACCACATTGGTTTCTTCTCATTTCTGATGGCCTTGAAGCAGGCTTATGCTCTTTGATCCATTTGAACAAAATATGAAAATTTTTTTTGTCTTTAGATTATCAGATTTTCCTCTTCTTATGTTTGTCTGCAGAGGCTTTTTTCTATCCAGGAGAAGAAAGTGAAGAGGTGTGTGTTTGCTTCTATATACATACTCATTCCATCTCCCATGGGAGGAAAGGCAGGATTCAGAACATCTGTACAAGAATGTTTTTTATACGTTCTGGAATGCATTTGACCTGATACTTCAATTATTTAATCTACAGAGAATTTTATGTCTGTAATCTTTGTCTCCTCCCTTTCTGAAGAGTTATAAAAGAAAGACTGGGAGTTGAAAAGGAAATTAAGTGCTCCATACTCACAGACCCTTTCATGATACCTACTTAGGCTTTTTTTATTATTTATTATTATCAGCCAAGTATTTAAGCACATCTTCAGTCCAAGCTGTTTCTAAAGTTGTTGGTACAAGGCCACTCCAAAGCACGTAATTGCTGATTTATAGTAAACGCAGATTGTGACTGATGGTTTTAAATGCAGTGAAGATTTTGGAGTAGACAAAACACTTGACTTGATGTTCAGCTTGAGAAGGCTTGCTTATGGCTTGACCTGGGATCAAGAAGGAACAAATATTGGAGGGGCTATTACTATTGTAATAGAGTAATTTAGGCAATTCTATGTAATTTGATTTACTTTGTTTTCTCTTAAACTTCCAAATATGATCCTTTCGGTTTGGAATCTAATCCATTCTTCATTAAATCTAATCCACTTGTATTTGAATAGTTCTGAATACTTTTTGCATTGATGCGTGTTATTGGGATGTAAGAAACAGGACTTCAAAATGCTCTCTGGGTCATCAAACACAGACCTTTACCATCACAGCTGAGCACGTCTTAGAATCCTATTCATCAACTTATCAAACTGTAACTTAAAAACAAACTTATTTGTTTTCCTGCATCTAAAGGGTCTAAATTTGACTCTTCTGAAAGTCAGAGAGTATGAACTGGAGAACCTCTCCTTTTACTTGATGTGAAACTAATGCTACACATAAAATAACTTGTAGAATATATATGTTTCTACAGATAAATATTTAAGATTTGCTTAAGAATTTTTAAAATTAATCTGGAAAATTTGGTGGTTTTCTGAACTTCTGAGATTCTGTATATGACATTTTTTTCTAACATGAAGGTAACAGTGGCTTTTGCCTTCCCTCTGCTGACTTCTGATTCACTGATACACCTTCCCTCATAGCAATTTAAAGCACTGCCAACAAAAGATGCTTTTGCCATGTGTTGAATCTGTCAAGCTTTTAAATAGTTTCTCCTCAGGTGTCCACTGAAGATGAAGCAGGTTTTGAACAAATGTGTCTCTGGGACTGTTGGTTAGCTAATTTTTCATCTCAGTTTCCAGCTGCACCAGCAACCTGAGTAAGGAAAAAAGAAGGTGATTTTCAAGACAAATTCTCACAAATAGAGTAAGCAATGCAGTGTTTGCTATTTGTCTTTTGAGATAAATTTAACCAGTTACTTTCACCTGTTGCTTAGTTGTCTCTTTCTAAGTCATCAGCAGTACAAAGGCAGAGATCTTTTAAGCACATTTTCCTTTTACTTCGTAGAAATTTATGCTAAGACTGCTATTTCTGCCATAGGGAATTCCTAATTCTGAAACAGTCTTGGGACAAAAGTCATTCATAATGAGTTGGCAGTATCTAATAAACTTATAAGTAGTTATGTTTCATTATGAGATAATAAAGTAATCAAATAATCTCTTTCCTATGCTGCCAGTGAACAGCTGCGCAAGAAGCCAGGAGGGAGCACAGCCAGGACAGGTGATCTGATCTGGCCAAAGGGGTATTCCATACCATAGAACATCATGCTCAGTACATAAAATAGGGGTCCTGATTTCTGCCTAGGGACAGGCTAGGTTCACTTGGCAGATGGTGAGCAGTTGTATTGTGCATCAGTTTGGTTTCTTGGGCTTAAAATCCATTATTATTATTCCTTTATTTTATATATATATATATATAAATATAAATATATATATTATATATTTTTTAATTTTTTTTACTTCAATTATTAAACAGTTCTTATATCAATGCACTAGTTTTACCTTTTTCTAATTCTCCTCTCTGTCCAGGACTGGTTGGTGGAGGGAAGGCGAATGAGTGAGGGGCTGCCTGCTGGGCTTGAACCACCACACCTACTAATGTCTCCTGGTGCTGCTCTTTCTCAGTATTATTAAACCAACTCTTTCTTACAGTGCCCATTAAACTGGCTAAAGAATTCATGCAAATAAGCCACACAGGATTAAAGTCCAGGAAAGACTCGACGTGAGGATTTTAAGTCATAGGTGTTAAAACATTTACCATTCTGCTTTGCGCTATTATATCTATGGGTTTTCTTACATGCATTCTGAGACGTGAGTTTTTTGTTTTACACTGAAAGTCTTCAGAAGTTTCTTGCTTTTCCATTTATTTTAAGGTGGACATCTTTCAGTAGGGTAGTCAATTGATTTGGCCTTTCAGTTCCTTCATCTCACAATTCTGAAATGTCTAGTGGCTTTCACAAAAGTGAAGGTGTTTGGGGTTTTTCTTTCTTTTTTCTTTTTTCTTTTTTCTTTTTTCTTTTTTCTTTTTTCTTTTTTCTTTTTTCTTTTTTCTTTTTTCTTTTTTCTTTTTTCTTTTTTCTTTTTTCTTTTTCCTTTTTCCTTTTTTCTTTTTCTTTTTTCTTTTTTCTTTTTCTTTTTTCTTTTTTTTCTGTTAATTTAAATATTTGACTTTTTATGTGAATATTAGCAATGTATTCTTCACTAGCCATTCTGTATTTAAAAATCCTAATCACCTGTATTCCATGTTACTGGTCATGTTGTTTTCTTCATGTTGATACACTTTCACCAAAATCCTGAGTCTTGAAATAACAAGATCTCACTCTCTCTGGAACAGAATTTGGATACATAGGAAATTTTTCATTGTCGCCTCTCAAGCTGTACATAATCTGGACAGTTTGGGTGATTCATCTCCAGGTCTTCCTACAGCATATTTCACAAAAGTTGAAATTCAGATTTGAAAAGAAACACTTACTTATTTCTCAGACAATCTTGCAGGTAACTTCTAGTGTTTTGACTTCAGTAAACTGTACTTTGTATTCCCATGGGGTTTACTTTCTTTTTNTATTCCATACCATAGAACATCATGCTCAGTACATAAAATAGGGGTCCTGATTTCTGCCTAGGGACAGGCTAGGTTCACTTGGCAGATGGTGAGCAGTTGTATTGTGCATCAGTTTGGTTTCTTGGGCTTAAAATCCATTATTATTATTCCTTTATTTTATATATATATATATATAAATATA
>VWZF01003939.1:88562-117351 GCA_013396755.1 Sclerurus mexicanus | reverse complement strand
CTTTTTTCTTTTTCTTTTTTCTTTTTTTTCTGTTAATTTAAATATTTGACTTTTTATGTGAATATTAGCAATGTATTCTTCACTAGCCATTCTGTATTTAAAAATCCTAATCACCTGTATTCCATGTTACTGGTCATGTTGTTTTCTTCATGTTGATACACTTTCACCAAAATCCTGAGTCTTGAAATAACAAGATCTCACTCTCTCTGGAACAGAATTTGGATACATAGGAAATTTTTCATTGTCGCCTCTCAAGCTGTACATAATCTGGACAGTTTGGGTGATTCATCTCCAGGTCTTCCTACAGCATATTTCACAAAAGTTGAAATTCAGATTTGAAAAGAAACACTTACTTATTTCTCAGACAATCTTGCAGGTAACTTCTAGTGTTTTGACTTCAGTAAACTGTACTTTGTATTCCCATGGGGTTTACTTTCTTTTTCAGACAAAATACAAGTGCGATTTCTTGTGTGTCCGAAAATAATTTAGAAAAGTAGAAGCAAACCAGTTTGCTGTTAAAAGATGCTGTGTCACAAAGCTGTTAGGAAATCTTTTTTTTTCAATTGGAGATTTTCTATTGTGAACCAAGTTTCTCTCTTTGAGGTTAAAAAATTTAAAAGATCACATCAACCCAGCTTTTACTGAAGTGGGAGACAGTATCAGACTGAATTAATGTGCACATAGATAATGTAGCACACTTCATTCTAGACAAATAATGAAAATTAGTGAAAATAAGTATAAATTGGAGAAGCAGTTCAGAAATAAGTCAACTATTTAAAACTAAATATTTGCATAAGTGCTTCTGCTAGGAAGGGAAATATATTCTTTTTCTAATTATATAACCATTGCTTTTCTAATTCTTCACAGCTTTCCAAATGGCTCAGATTATGGTTCAGAACATCCTAAATTAATAATGATAGCAGAAGATATGTTTTATAGAACACTTACAGGTCTAAAGGTAATGATTGCAGTGTACTATTTCTAGCTTTAAGATATTTAGCATGCAAATCTCATATAAAGATAATAAAGGTTGTGTATCATTTTGAAGAGTGATGTAAACTATATAATCAATTCAATAAGATGTTTGTAGAGAAAAATAGGTTGAATTCCTCTGCATGGTACATTTGTGCTTTCTTTGGATTTGTAGCTGTTGGGAGTAAAATTCATTTATATGTAGGTGACAGGTTATGTGTTCCTGTTATTGATTTCATATTTATATCTTGCTGAACAGTTCCTGATTCTTGCCTCTTTAATGGCTTTGTTGGAAACAAGGCTCTTTACTGCTGTTGCTGCGTGTGACAGACCTCGGAACACAGGACTGGGAGAAACTAGTGGGTTTACAATGCCAGTCCACTTTGATACAGAGTCCAGACTGAAATGAATTCACTTTTCGAGACCATCACCTGGAGACCAGGGAAACTGCTGCAGTAATTGTGGTTAGGCATTGTCTGAGAATTAACTAGCTTGTATGCAACTAGTGTTTCTTGAACAGTAGTAGTGTTCATTTTTGCAGCTTAATGGTCAAGACACTTGGCTACTTGTAACAAAAAAGTTGTTTTCTTCACAACTTTTAGCACTTGTAGTATCTGTCCAGAGATGAATTAGTGCTCATGCTTTATGGATTGCAAAGATGAAGTAGAAGATATGTAGGGTGTAAAGTTAAGATGGAGTAAATACCTGGAAAGAAAGCAGGCTGGGTAAATGTAAAAAACTTCCAGGTTTAGGCTAAGAAGTAGTTCTATAAGCTAAATAGGCCTAAAGTCCTTTTTTGTTTTGAATCCTTACTACATGTAGAAATATCATACAAGACAGCTTGCTTGTTGATAGAGGGGTTGTAAGAAAGAGGATTGAATACTCTGTTTTGTTATTTAGAGTGAGATCAGAGGGCATTTTATCATCTTAGCCTTTTCACTTTAGTTTAGGGAGTATGTGTGTAGATTTTGGTAGTGTGGGGCTGCAGGGTGGCCTCTGTGAGGAGGGGCTGGGGCTCACCTGTGCCAGACACAGCCAGTTCCACTGGCTCCAGCACTCGCCACAGGGCACAGATCTTATACTGAAGACATCCTTTTACCTCTGTGTCAAGGCCCATCTCAAGGCATTGTAATTCCTAGCAAATGTATGCAACACATTTTTTACTTCTTTTCTCAGTCTTATAATCCTGAAATATCAAAACCTCTCACTGATATGTCAAGAAATGTTTAATTAAGAGTTTTGTAACTGTAATATTTCAGTAGAATTAATGGCATATATCAAAAGTTTTCAAAACTATTTGTATTTATTTCCTATCAATCACATCCTAATATAAAAACATTTACTCTATTTTTTTAATAATTTAGCTACCATCCAATACATATAATGGAATAAGTCTCTTCTGAGTTGCAAAAAACAATATCACAGGAAACCTGGCAACAATAATTAAGGAGAATAAATGTGTCTCTACATTTAATCTCATTTCTCCTAGTTTGGGGCCTTGACAAATTCAGTCAGCCTGGTAGCATTCTCACTCCTTTCTGATTATATTCTTGTCATAAAAAGCACACCAGTAATTAAACCATTAATTAAAAAAGTCTCAAATCTAGACACATAACCCTTCATAATAGGTTCTGATGTCTGCCCATGTGTAGCCAATAAAGTACAGACAGCCATTTAAAGCTGGTAAAGCCCATAAAAGAAGTTTTGGTGGGCTGACCTTGGCGGGCTGCCAGACACCCACTCAGCCACTCTTGCAATCCTCCTTCTCATCAGGCTGGTAGGAGAAATTAAGATGGAAAAGCTCATGGGTAAAGATAAGAACAGGGAGATCACTCACTGATTACCATCGTGCAGAACAGACTCAACTTAGGAAAAAATATTTTATTGCCACTTTAAAAATAGAGTTGAATTGTGAGAAACAAAACCAGAGATATAAAAAACTTCTCCCCAGCCTTCTTTCCTGCAGTCTTAGGATTATGATACTTCACCAGTAATAATGGCAAATATGAAAATTTTTCAAAGCTGTTGTTACTTTACCTGTGTCCTGTCAGTAGCATGCTAATAGTAAAACTCCTTCACTGCTTCTTTCCCCATCTCCTCAAGGGACAGAGCTTGTGGTCTCTGCTGCTGCTTCCTCCTACACTTGTTCACTACAGGTCAGCACAGTTGCTCAGTTGCTCAGTTTGTATTGATTAACCAAGAACACTCAGAACACACATTCACTTTGCTGCTGTACTTTAGAGTAATGGATAACTGAGATTTGGTACCTCGCCTATTGCCCATGGTGGCATCCAGTATTTCACCACTGAAGTATTGGCTTCAAGTACCTCTTTAATACCTTCTGCTTTGTTTTGAAACAAGTGGACTTAAAACCATAGTTTGTTTTTCAGTGATACCTTACACACTAATATAACTCTAAATATATTGTTCTTTTGCTGGCACATACTTTATTTTCAAAGGTTCATAAGTTAGTCATTAGAACAACATCTAAGGAAATTTAGTGTTCATATCTTGAATGTAGTAATAGGAATTCCCAAGAAAAAGGGCAACATGTTCATTATAGATTTTGAAACCTGCTAAATCATTATTGAAATTTTATGTTTTAAGATGCAAGACTGTACCATATTATGAAGACAACAGAAAAAAAGGCTAGACTTACTTAACTTGGATTTCAAGAAATAATAACAACATGCAGTTACAAAATGAGCATCTGGGATTTATTCTTTTCTCCCCTGACTTGGTGTGTACTTTGTTTACTACTCTAGGAACAGATCCTAGGTGTAAACTGCCCTAGCTCTGACATAAGCAGATCTGTGGAAGCTTGTAGTAGTGAAGATATGCTGCCTGCCTGGTTTTACAGATCTGCTGTGCTTTCCCTGACACACTCCACAGTCTCACAGATAATGGACAGGAACTGCTAAGCCTTCCAGCTCACTTCAGACTAGCACTCCTGGAAGTATTCTCTTTTGGTAATGCTTTCTCATTAAATACCCATTATGTATGTAGAGCTTCTAGCACTGCAAACTTTTTTTTTTTTTTTACTGTGACTGAGAAATAATCTGAAACATTTTATAATTCACACATTGAGTAAAGACCACCAGTACACCTGAGACTTCTTGGGATGAGTCAGTTGTAAGCACAAGCTGAAAATCTCTATTGGGAATTTTATACGCAGAATTAAAAGATGCCATATAGTCATAGAAAAAACCTAAAAACAAACCCAACTGCTTTTGCATGCCTTGTTCCAGGTTTCTTTTCTCTTTTTCTGTGTTTTTGTGAGTAACCTTGTTTTTAGCACTTTGCTCTGTCCAGATGCTGAATAACAATTTCATATTTACTGACTCATGACAATACCTATTAACTTCCACATAATCTAGATCTAATCATAAAACTGGCTTAGCAAACAAGTGAAGATGACTTTTGGGGTATCTAGTCCTTAGTGGCTATCTGCTCGAATCACAGAGCCACAATACCAGATAACTCCTGTCAGGCCCTGCACAGGAGAGGTCCACATCAAGAATAGCAGGGGTGTTATAGATCAGGACTGAAATGCATTCGCAGAGCTCTGCAGGGAAGTTTGTGTAGCATCTGCTAGTGCCATGTTGGGTATTTTTAACCACTTCTATCGTCCCTTTCTTGAACAAATACAGTAGAAATTCACTTCAAGGCTCAAAAAACCTCTATCAATCCATCAAAGAGAAGAGAAACTTGAATCCAACAGCAAAGTTAAAGACCTAAATTTCAGCAACACAAGTAGAGATTCTCAGGGAAAGGAGGTTAAAAAAAAAAGAAAATCTGTGGATTGAATATGCTGTCTATAGCTGTTGCAGTTGCAGTTTTTCCTTCCAATAGTGGGTGGGGACTAATTTAAAAAGTGAGATTAGGCATGTAGGTGTAAAAAAACCAAGCAGATGTGTTTTGCATCTTCATTGGTGTCTATGGGAGTAACATTTGCAAATAGATTTTTAGATGATTTGCCTAATATGTTGTATGTTTCTTGGGGTCCTTTTTCTTTCTTTCTTTTATTTTTTTTTTCCTTCCAAATGTACTCATTTTAAAATTCATTGAAAGATGAAATATCTGAGAGGATTACACAATACTGTGTAAAGGAGTAAGAAGTTTAGAAAAGAGATTGAAGTCACAGATAAGGAGAGCTACAGTACTGTTGCAGCTTTATATGCATCTTAGTTGCTAAAAACCACTTTGGAAAAGAAACAGATGAAGATACAAGTGTCTTTGTTTCACCTCTCCTTGTGAACTGCACCAGAAGCATTGTGAGCTCTGTTTTGTGGTAGTTTTTTTTGTTTTTTTTTTTGAACAGTGGTCATCCAGAAAATGAAAGGAATATTGAAGATTGCAGTCATGTAATAAGACAAGTAATCTTACACGACTTTCATGTTTTTATGCTTTTATATCTTCATGTCAGTTGGTCACAGAAAATTGAAGTTCCCTATGGCTGTCTTCTTTATAGAGGGTTGTGATTTTTCAGATTCATATGAATGGGGACACACATTTATCTTCCATCATAGTTAAAGGCAGTATTGCATCTTAGAAAATTGTTTCTTTTCTTTTAGGCAAAGTGAAGACAGAAGTAACAGACATGCTAACAAGTGCAGAACTGAGAACTTGGAGTAGAACATGCCTAGACAGATTTATTCTGAGAGAGACACTGCAATGTATATAAACTTTTGGATTCACACAAACTAATACAGTAATTAATTTTGAAATGCTACTGCCAGGTAAGCATGATGAAAGGTGAGTACAACTGACTAAAACTTAGTATAAAATATTCCAGTACTATGGAATTACAAACCCTGATGATTAAAGAGAATAGACTTCTTGTTAACTTGCAATTTCCTAGTCAACAAAAGAATGGATATGTTTGTATTAGTGTTTATGTTGATTATTGATATATATGTGCCTTTGTTTTAATTGGAATAATTGGTTCTGTACTCTTAGTGGGGAAGAAGAGGCTTAGTATTAATTCCAGACTTCCAAGAAAAGAAGTTCCACTTTCAGGTGCATCTTCAGAGGGCTACTGAGTGATAGTATGTGTGAGACTAACAGCTGTAAATGTTGAGCCTGTGAGAGGCTTGTGCATTTATGAAAACCATTTCTGATGGGCCTTGTTAGCTTCTCAGTATAATAGACATTTTCCTCAGTGAAAATTCAGATATTATGAATTACTACAGCCCAGGTGGAATAATGAGTGAAGACTGAGCCTGTAGCTATACAGGCTCTGGAAAGACATGTGAAGAGGAAGATCATTAACCAGGGTACTAAGAAAGCAGTCCAGGTAAACAGTAGGATATAAATGGTCTAGTCATTAGCAGAGCATTCCTGTATTGGGAGTATCTGTGGAAAATGTGGGTCTGCTTAAGTGTTCCCTTAAAGAAAATGGACTGGTGGTCCTGAAGATAGTGGAGCAAAAGCTGAGAAAATGCTCAGAGGTGCAAGATCAAGTGTGAAGTTGTGTGGATCTCAAGACTGTTTTGAGCTGTTACCAGTAGTTCCTAAAATTTACGGACAGTGACATGTTGTAGATCCTTGTGTGTTTTTGCAACTCGTTGTGTTTTTTATTATGTTATTGTCAATGATTCTGGGACATTTCAAGTTGGTTTGTGTTAAAAAGAAAAGAAAACTAAAAATACTGTAGTGGAATACTGCAGCTACTGACAAAACACGAGTTACTAAGCTTTTTAACACATGATTGCAAAATATGTTAGTAGAAGAATAATCAGTTTGGTTCTCACACTTAACTCGCAACTGGAAAATTTTCCCTGGGGATATTTTTCCACTGATCATGAGACATATTTCTAAATGTCTGCCTTCCTTTCTGTACCATTTGTGTCTGCAAACAATTAGAAGCAAAGCATGATGGTAGATAATGCAAGCTACATGCAATAACTTGGTGTAGTCCAAGATGACTCTAGTCCCCATCTTTATGAGTCTAAATGAGTTAAGAAGTTTATGCAGTTTAAAGGAAATAACAGTTCGATTGAACTGTGGATAAGAAAAGAAAAAGACAAAATACAGACTCTATGGTTGTGATGCAAAGGTTAAATGAGAGGAAGATCTGAGGGTGATAGTAGAATTTCATCAAATACCAGTAAAAATTCTAGACTGCTTTGATAGCTATAGAATTCGTAACATGGGAACTCTGTATGTAATTCTGAATGTGAAGGGGTTCAAATTTCATAGGAGTGACATTCTTACATTACACATCAGCCTAAAAACTGAAAAAATCCCAAAACAAACCCTGTAGAGCAGAATGGGTTCTTTTTCCTGCCTTGCATACTGCAGGCATGACTTCTTATTTTTGAGTTTTCTTTCATTTGGGAAGCATTGTACTAATAGTCAGCTTGAAAAAGCAAAGCAAAAAGCTTGAAATGATATGACACTAATTTGTAAATTTGTGGTCAACTGGATAAGTAAGGATTTAGGTCCTATTTTGAAAATACTTAGAGACTGTGTAAACTATAAAGATTTGATGGGAGAAAAAGCCTCGTTATGCTCTATAAGCTATATATGCATTTTAGGCACTTCTAAAAGGGAGTGAAATGGCTGTTTCTGACTAATAAAAAGATCTCGAATCTAATGAGTGCATACAAAAGGAAAAATTGGAATGCACTCAAGTGGCAGTAAAACATTATTTTCTGCCACTTAGAATAAGACCTTTAGTATTTTAATCTACCATTGATTTATTCACAGTCTCTAATCTCAAAAGTCCAGCTGTTATTTACAGTTTTGGAGCTATGTCACTATTCACTTTGAACTTTTTGGTAACCTCTGTGCTGCTCTATGAATCTATAAAGTTAATTAACATAGAGATAGCTAAGACTTTCAGTATGTTTTGTTCAAGAATATCACTAAGCTGTGCTTTAATTAAATTAGTTGTAGATACAGAGTTGGTATGCATTCAGGTACCATTCATGGGAATAGAGTTGAAATCCTTCCCTAAAAAAACCCAGGTTTTGCAGCTTCATTGACCTTAGTGTTATATAAATCAGTGGGCAAACAGATTGTACTGGTTCCTTTGATGTTTGTTTTTTTTTTCAGGAGGGAAACAACAAACCAGAAGTTATTAAGGAGTACTGGCTTTCATAATTTAAACCTTGGAATTGTGTCTCTAAGAATGCAAATTATAAACTGGATGCTAAATCTACCTAAGACAAGAGTTTCTAACCGTTGGAGATAGGATTGACAAGGCTTCAGATTCCGAGGAATATAGGGAAAGCAAACCTCTAGCCAGCTTTCTGGTGAAACCTGAGCAGTTTATGGATTACATATCATGACGTTGTTTGGAATTGCAAGGCACTGTTTTTCAAGACTTGAGTTTTCCTCTCCTTCTAAGGAAGAAAGTTTGCATTACAGGGACAAATAGTAGGCCATTACTGTAACTTGCAATCAATTACCTAGGCCTTCCATCTGCACCTTTGACTTCTTCTCTTTCAAATAAAAAGAACAGAAAGATATATTTCCATCTTCAATTTTGTTAAAAATCCATTCCTACATTGGGAGGAAAAAAATAAATGTTATTTCTTGAATCAGAGTGCATCATTAGATCAGAAGAAGACTTGCAAACTCAGAGCCTCTGCCAGCAGAAATCAATGTACAAAAGCCATGAAGAAGTCCTAGGTAAGTAACGTAATTCCATAAATGTTTCCTGTAAAAATTCTGGAATCTTTGTGTGAAATGAACCAAAGCAATAAGAGCCTGGAGAGGAAATCTGAAACCTGAGGACTGTGAGTTTGTATGAGGATACAAGAGAAGACGGATGCGTGTAGGTGGAAGTTACTGGTGTGTCATGGTTGTGTCTATGCAAGTGGCTCTGAGTCTGCCATTGATGTTTTCTGGCACTGGCCCATATTCGTCTGGATTAACACACAGTCAGAATGCTTCTTGGCATGAATTTGGCCTCTGCCATCCAAAGCCCTCTCCAGCACTCTCCCTGAGTATGATTCAGCAGTTAAAATGCTCTCAATTCCTAGAATAGATAAGGCTGTGCTGCTTTGGCGTGCTCCTTCTGGCAAGGCTCTACAATCATCCCAGAATGCCTTCTTCTGCCATTTCCCAGGGCATGCCAGGTGAACCTTTGGCATAATGCTGTACAAACACCATTCCTGTGAAAGGCTGTGGAGGAATTTACTTATTTTTCACAGTTGGAAAGCAAAAAATCCGGAGTCTTGGTATTGAGGAGGCTAAGAGATGACCACTCTCTTTACAGTCTACAAGAAACAGGTGAGAAATGGAGTTGAGGTCTAGCTAGACCTCTCTTCTTCATCCATCAGTACCTATGCCAAGTTCCTTGCCCCCTTTGCCAAGACTGATGATCAGACACTTCCACACACTAAGTAGGGCAGTCTATACCTGTGCCTGCATCTTTCTGAGAGTCTTGGAATCTTCAGCTGGGGACCTTCCCAGACCCTGCCATGAGGCATGTTTTTAGGATGTTTCCTTCTCCAAAGGACCATACCAGCCCAGAGTATAGAACTTGAGAGAGGTCCTTGACCTTTCTTCTGCTTTTATCACTGATATCATATATCCTGGTGGCAGTCTGGCCTTTTCACTCAAGTGACAATTGCATTCTTTACTCTTAATGAGCTGTATTTTGGGTTCTGTAAAAGGGAGACATTATCTAAAGATCTGGAACAGCCAGCACTATGGATTGTGATTTGTGGGAGGGAGAGGCTGTTAAGAGGTCCTTCAATAAGTCTGCCTTGGGCACTTTTGCATGGCTGACAGCATCAGCTAAAGAGAATTTCTACTAGACATGGTCCAGAGTAGGGCCTCCTCTCCTGCTGCGTACGGAGGGGTTTTTTCCTATTAACTAGAGTAGCAGGGAGGTTTGAGAACACAAGGCATCTATTCAAAAGTTGAGACAAACAAACCCTTGGGAAAGTCAGATTTTTCATGTATAGCATCAGCATTTGATACTGTCTATCCAACAGAGTTGAGAAGTCTTGATAGGGCTTGGCATGGGATACTTTACTAAATGTATGTAGGATGTACTGATGTGTGGCTTTCGTGAAAAGTAGAGGGGAGTTTGACACACATGTTCTGCTGAAGATAAGTGTGGCTGGGTAAAAAGACTGAGGTGTATCTATGGTAGGTCCATTTCCAACTAGAAAAAGTCCTTTTTTTTTTTTTTTGAGAAAGTTCAGTAGTGTAGATATGGGCTGTTGCACATTAGTAGGTCCTGGTGACCATTGACCATTCCTTGCTGTATTTAATTTGCATCTGTAAAGACTGTTCTTCTGTCTTAGAAGACAATGTGGCTGCTGGGCTGCGTAGAAAAGGTCTCTGTGCACAGGATGCAGCAGCCTGTGACACCCATTATGTCAGTGGGACACTGATGTCAAGGCTGTCCCTTGGTATCTACCACTTGAAGTTCTTCTGTGGGTCTTTCTAGTTTAAATTGGCTGTACTTTGCCCTATCATGTAGTGGGTATAGATGTCAGGGAGGCAGGAACCGAGGCCCAGTGTTTGCCTCTAAGGCAATGTGGATAAATGTGCTGCTGGGAGTTTAGAGCAGAGACTGAGGACTTTATTTGACATAGTTTATTTAAACAGCTTATTGGAAGGGGTTACAGTGGTATGATTGAGACACGCTGGTCAGACTCAGATTGTGTGCTGAAGGGTGTGTGGTGGTGAGACACAGAATCATAGCTGACTGTAGTACTAAAGCAAATTCCTGGTAAAGTTCAAATCCAACACAAAAAAACCCTGAGGCATACTGTTCCAATGTTTCTACAAAGAAAAAGTAGGACTTCCATCTTTCCATCTTGTATATTTGTTTGTTGTCTTCAGAATAGATTTGGATCATGAGACAGTCAAACATCCTGCGGTGATTTACAGTAAAATAGAACAAATTGTCAAGCTTTTTTTTAAAATTATTTTTATTTTTTTAAGAAGTACACAGTCTCCCTTTTATTTCTTAAAATAAAAAAAAAGAAAAGACTAAGGCAACTTTTTAATAGACAAATCAGTTTTGTTTTCTTTTATCTCACTTTGTCCTAATTGTAATACAGAGAATTTAACAGCATTGTTGATCAGAGATTTTAAGCAGTTCACCGTTACAAAAATGTCAATGAATATAAAAAAATGGAAATTAAATGCTAAGATTAATGGCATTAAGGGATACTAAGTAAGCTTGCTAATGAGACTAAACTGGGAGGAGAAGAGAGGCCCTGGGGAGAGACCTCAACAAATCAGAGAGACGGGAAATCACCAACTGTACGAAGGTTGACAAAGACAAGTGCTGGATTCTGCACCTTGGACGGGACAGCCCTGGAAGTACAGACAGACTGGGGAATGAGGGGCTGGAGAGCAGCCCTGAAAAAAGGGCTCTGGGTGTCCTGGTCAATGGCCAATTGGACATGAGTCAGCAGTGCCCTGACAGCCAGGAGGGCCAACCCTGCCTTGGGGAGCATCAGGCACAGCATCGCCAGCTGAGTGAGGGAGGGGATTGTCCTCCTCTGTTCTGCTCTGGGGAGTCCTCACCTGTAATATTGGGGCAGTTTTGGGCATCACAATATAGGAAAGACATTAAGCCATTAGAGAGTGTCCAAAGGAAGGCAATGAAGATAGTGAAAGGCCTTGAAGGGAAGTGTGTGAAGAGAGGTTGAGGGCACTTGGTGTGTTCAGCTGGAGGAGACTGAGGGGAGACCTCACTGCAGGTACAGCTTCCTTGGGAGGGGAGAAGGATCTCTTGTGGTGACCAGTGACAGGACTCGAGGAAATGGCATGAAGCTGAGTCTGGTGAAGTTTAAGTTGAATATCAGGAAAAGGTTTTTCACCCATAGGGTGTTTGGGCACTGAACAGGCTCCCCAGGGCAGTGGTCACAGCACCAAGCCTGACAGGGTTCAGGACGTGTTTGCACAACACTCTAACGCCCAGGGTGTGATTCTTAGGGGTGTCCTATGCAAGGCCAGGAGCTGGACTTTGATGATCCTTGTGGGTCCCTTCCAATTCATCATATTCTCTGTTTCTGTAAGTTTAAAGAAAAGTTACAAGGTAACCTTTAAAAAGAGAAAATATTTCTTTTTCTCATGAGTTGGATATTTAAACACCAAGTATAAACATTAGTAATACCTGCAGAGCTTGTATTTTTTCTACAGTTTATTCTTCATGGTGATAATACGTTTTTTGAACTAAATACAGAAAGTCAATACAATAAAACTTGTTTTTCCATTTTCAACAAAATATCTTTCTCTGACCTTGTATTCAGAGGGAAAATAGGATATAATGAAGGCCACATAGACATGTTGTCAGTTGACTTTTAAATGGTAGAAAAATAGAAATAACGTATGGTTTAACATTTAAAAACATGGAAAACTTATTAGCCAGTTTTGGTGCTGATTCTCCCACAGATTTGGAATGTTACCACATATCCAGAACTTGCAATGCAGCATCGTTTTAGAAGTTCCTAGCTCAGCACTGAGCAGACTTCTCAGTGAAATAAAATGCTGATATACTAGTTTAGCCCCTGTACAGCAGTATTATGATCCTATTTCTGCCTCTCAGCAGGTTAATTAGCTGGGGAATGGCAGACTGCTTTTAATTTTCATCTCTAGAATTACTTTCTTCAAAGCTGGTTTGGTTATTTCTGTGCACTACTTTCATGTATCCTTAATGCTGTTGTTTTCATGTCTTCCCTTCTATAATTTGAGCTCAATTCCAATCGTCTTATCAGGAAAGCAATTAGGTCCAGAATTTTTTAAAGCATTCTACAGATTATATATAGTCTGTCTCCACCCTTTGGACATTTTTGGGAACATCAAGTGTCAGTGGGGCAATGTGTCTGCTGACCTGTGAAGATTCTTTAAAAGAATCTCAATAGGCATATTTCTCTCATAAACCCCATTGAAAATTTAGTTTCTGGAAATTCCTAGGTTCTGTTGACTTTGTTACATAACCTCAGGATTGCATTTAATGATTTGTTTTCATTTTTTTTTCTGAATGAGGACCCTAATTTATAAGATATTTTATGATTAAATATGAAGCATAAAATTAATTATGAACATTTAAATGGCAGTCTAGCTGTGAGTAGACAAGGCTTTACATTTCTCTGTGAATTCAGTTTGGTTCTTAGTAGGTAAGACTTCCATTGAGTAAACTTAGTGTGTAGTGAAACTTTTCACATGAATATTTGTAGTAACCTGCTTAATTTGGATCCCTAGTGATTCAGAAAACAGTAATTTTCCATCCACAACCAAACTGTATAAATCCATAAATCAGTGATTTTTAAACTTGTGACCGTATTTAGACAAAACAGTAGATGAAATAAGGCAGGTGCATTGCTACACTTCTTTAATGATAAAGACATTAATTTCATATTTAATACTACTGAAAATGAGGATCAGTGCTTAGACTAGCAAATAGCCAAATAATTACTTTAAAGAATGAAGACATAATAATGTTTAACATGGGACAGAAGTAATGAAGTTAAGGATGATTAAGGATGGTGAGGCTTGGAAACAGGTTGCCCAGAGAAGCTGTGGATGCCCCACCCCTGGAAGTGCACAAGGCGAGGCTGGATGGGGCTTGAATCAACCTGGTCCTGTTGCCAGGTGTTTGGAACTAGATGATCTTTAAGGTCCCTTCCAACCCAAACCATTCTATGATTTTGTGATTAAATGCTGACATTTTTAGTATATTAAAAGTTGGGGAATGGGCATTAATATCCTGGATGTATTTCTTTAAATAGTGGTAATACTGTTTTATATTTTTTCCAAGGAAACAATGCAAGAAGCTTAGCATGTGAGTATACATTTATAAACCTAGAAAATGAGTTTATGGTGGCACCTGCTTATTGTTTAGGTACTATCTGTGTTCATTCCAAGTAAAATTACAGTTTTTAAGGGGCTAGTCACTGCTACTTAACTTTTTCTCACAAATATTTGTACTTTTTTCATCTTTGTAGCCCAAAGGGTGTTCTCAAAGCCAAGAGGTCTTATTTCAGGATTATACAAACAGAAATGAATCCCAACACAGGGGTTAGGAGATAAAAAGAGAATGAATTTGCCAAGGTCACTAATTTAGGAATAGCTACAAGTATACTGTGATATGAGGTGGAATTCAAAACCATTTTGACAAACTCAGAATGACTTTTCCCTCAAGGGGTCTCAAAGAATCCTTAGCTATGAGGAAAGACTGAACAGCTTGCAGATGTTTAGCTTAGAGATAGGCAGACTGGTGTATAGGGGTGACAGTCTTAAAATACTGCAAAGGCTCCTGCCAAGGAGTAATTATTTTCTGTAAGATTGAATAGCAGGAATTAAGACTTTAACAAAAATCTTTAAGGATAAATTTGTAAGAATCAGATAGAAAGATGTCACAATGATGAAGTTATAGGATATCCTGTATTGGAGTAGTCTTAATGTTGTGATTCCGAGCAGAGTGCTCTGTTATGCAAATGAAGATTATTTGTTTTTCTCTATCTTGATATGTGAAGAAATGAACACTGAGTAGTGAAATCCTGTCCTACTTGCATTCTCCATACCTCTTACAGCTTATCTATAACTGTATTGTTGGTTCTCTTGGAATTCTTCTGTGTACTGCAGTGAGAAGCTGTACAGATGAAGTATAACGAAACATTTCTTTTAGCTGGTGTCATCAATTATATGTGGTATATTTTAAAATGTGCCCAGAGGTACAATGACAAACTAATTTTGAGAATTGTATTGTCACCTACAGGTAGTTGGTTTTGGCAGTGAAGATTTTTCTCTTTCAAAAACTGTCAACCTTCTGAACCATTAATTCCTGAAACAGTTACACAGACCTGAGTGAGCTTTAGAAATTAGAACTTGTTTCTGTTAAAGTAGCAGGGAAACTAATGGTAAGCTAATTCAGTCTTTCAAGATAATGATGTGGTTTGAATGCCTTGAAAATGCCTGGCATGATGCATCTATGTGTTTAGTTTTCTTGTCGTCTTGTGTTTATTGAAGGTGCTGAGGGTAAGTTGCTCTAGGGTAAAACACCAGATGTGTTGAATTTCTGTTACTTGCAACTTGCCATCATGAAAATGGATATCCTTTTGTTCAGTGTGTGAAAATTTTCACCTCAGCTTGACATGTTGGTTTTTTTACTGTAGTCATTTTGTTACCTGTCACAAGTGAGATTTTTCTCACCTCTGGGCTCGTCAGCATTCATTTTTATATCATAGGGAAGAAGGTGGCATTCTGTCTAGTATTCACTGGAATGCCCATTCTGAATATCTTGGGTTTCACAAGGACATTCCAAATTGGGAATTAAACAAAAGAAAAGAGAAACCCCTGGAACTTCAGTGAGCCATTAACAAGTTCCATAAATTGATTTGCAATGCAAAAATTGTCATATTGTACTGAATTCTAGCATTGTTAGTGTATCCTGCTAATGTACCCTTTCTGAAACAACGAATTTTGGGTGTCAGTGTACTTGGAATTGGAGAGATTTAAGTAATTTCTAACATGGTAAGATACTTTTCTAGCAGTGGAGGTAGTTTGAAAAGCATGTAGAAATTGCCAGCTACTGTTAGTAGAGGGAAGCCATTACAGCAAGAAATTAATTCAAATAATACTTCTCCTGATTATGTCAGAAGAATCTTCTCTTAACTCCCAGTCATTCTCTGCCTGTGTTGGATTGGTTCCCTCACCCCTTAACATTGTAAACATATTAATGTGTACTGGAACTAAGCATCAGGAGGCCAGGTGCTGTCATAATAAATAACTAAAAATAAACTTAGAGATTATCAGAATTACCAACAAAGAAGGATGCAGAACCTTCTTCTTCAAGGTTTGCCGAAAATGCAAGTGGCAATGCATTAAGTCTTTCAATCAAGCACCAGTTTCTACCAGGTCTTTGCCTAGACTTACTGTCTTAGATATATGACAAGAGCCCTGGCCTCAGCCTGTGTTTTAGTCCATGGATGTGTGGAGAGTTAGCCCTGGCTAAGGGCCATGAACCCAACTTTTGCTCACTTCTCCTCCTCTGTGAGATGGGAGATAAAACTAGGATGAGAAAAAATTAGAAGCTGAGATAAAGGCAGAGAGATCACTTAACAAGTACTGGCACAGGCAAATCAGACTTGGGAAAAATTATTTCAGTTTACTTTGCAATTCAATAGATTGAGATAGTGGGAACCTATCCCCTAACATGGCACAGGAGATAGGGTTCAGTATGTGAACTGCAGGGGAAACCTGGCTTTATGATGGAGCACCTCCTCCCTTTCTTTCTTCTCTGACCTGCTGTTTGTAGTTCCTTTCCCCTCACTTCTCTTCCTATCCATAATTTTTTCTCCTGTCTTAAATACACTTTCACAGAGGCATCACCATCTCAGTCCTGCAGTGGGTCCACTGGAGCCAGTTGGAATTGGCTGTGTCCAGCACAGAGTGGTGCCGGGCTCTTCTCACAGAGCTACCCCTCACTAGTATCAAATCCTTGCTGTTTATGGCTAATATAAGATCTAACTGCTTTGCACCATTTAGAGGGATCGAGGTACAAGCTCATGTTATTTACTTGAGTACTATTCTTTCTGGAAATTATCATCTCAGCAAGGGCTAAGGACAGACTGTTCAGGCCAACAAGAGGTTCAAGTATATTTATATATGCTGTCACTAGTGGTCTGTTTTGTTCATGTATCTGGGTAGCTGTACACATGTAATGAAAATTAAACTTTTTCTTATGACAGCAATTTCAGCCTTCAGTATTGAGTATAATTCAGAATTTTAAAGTAACCAATCTATCACACCAGAATGAATCTTCACCTTTCTGTTTTGCTTATTCTTATTTGTGCAGCTGGCCAAGTGCAAGCTGTTCTCCCAGAGAGTACAAGTCTCCCAAGGGTTTTCTGATCTTCTGCTTAGAAAACCACCACTAAAAACTGCCTGATCATTTCTCAGGCAATCCAAGACATGCTCATCTCTTGTGCTGAAGGAATCACAGGTGGAGATGGAAATACATTATTGATTATCTAACCTCCTTCTGACAGTGCTTAACTTCTGCTTTTGGCCTGTGTGTTAACCACCTCTGCAATGCCAAAACTGGTTTGTAGGCAGCTGTCCTTCTGTTGTTGCTGTTAAAAAACAAACAAACACACAAACAAAAGGTTTAAAATACCTCTGGTCCATTCTTGGAGTTTCATCACCAAGCTTTTCTAGCAGTATGTAGATGCTTTTCTGCAATGTTGACAGGTACCCTGCTGCATTATGCCCAGATTCCTTCCATGGTGGGAGCCTTCCTCAGTGGCATACGGCTGCAGCAAATGTGCCGGGACTCCAGGTCAGTGGAGCACCACATGTCCATATGCTGACTGAATGTTGTTGCCCTTGTGTGGTGTAGCATGACTGTCGTGTAGCATAGGACACTGCATCAGTCTAGGTCAGGTCATTCTCTGATCAGCTCAAATGAAAGCTTTTGCAGCCTCTGACACATGATTTTCTTTTTTATGTGTTCCATTCTTGGTGGAAAATGATGTGATTCAGAGTCCAGGGGCCATCCAACTACTGTGCTTTATGCCATATTTTTTTTTCTCCTTGTAAAAGATGAGAAAAGGCTTCTTTTCCACTCTTAGGTTGCAGCAGTAGTTCTGCAAACTGCATTCCTATAATTATGCCTGAAAAACTACCTTCAAATGAGAAATGCAAAATATTTCTATAACATAAATATTGTTCTTTATATGCCCTGAGTGAAGAGAGCTGAGTAGTATCTAACAACTTGCAGTATTTTTAAAACCTGCCTCTTTTTCCTTTTTTTTGTGTTTTGTTTTGTTTTGTTTTTTTCTTTTCCCTCAAGAGAGACTACAATAAAGCACATATATTTGAACGGTGTAAAAATAGCACAGAATCTGACTTGAGGTAAATTGACCTAGCTCTGTGGCTATACACAGTGGAGGTAAAATTAAGTGACATTTCTTACTCGGAAAGACATTAAACTTAGAAGGATCTTGAAAAAGAATATATGATACAACAATCAATAAAAACTTAAGTTTCAAAGGTATGGAGTGGTAAGTGAAGCTGGACTGAGAATTCTGGATTCAGCCTCTTTGTGCTGCTCTAAGATGGAAAGACAACCATACCACAGCAGAAGAGTTATTACCACTGGTTCAGTGTTTGAAAGCAGTGCAATGATAGTCACACATACAGGTGATGAAGCTTCTCTTTGTTTATGGATGAGGTGGGTGGGAAGGAGAGAGAGAGTGAGAACAAGGTAGTAAACATTACTTCATTCTTAGCTGAAGGACTTGGGTTATTCTCTGTCTTGTTATTACCTTGCCATTACCTGGATCAATACTGGTTTTCTGTAAATGTTACCTGCTGGAGTTAAACTCAGCAGTAGTACCCATGCTAAGCAAGGAGCTTAGACATCTTGGAATTTAATTTTGTCAGCTGAAGTGAATTGAAATTGTGTTGTGAAGAAGCATGATTATTCTTAATAATATGCTGCATCACAAATGCCCACATAATGGATAATTTATTAGGCGCACAGCCCTCTGTAAACAATCATTATCTAATGGCACAAAAGCCTACAGTAGCTATATTTTGCCACCATTTACCTAGCTGATAGTAATTTGGGGATTTAAAACTGTACTAATGTGTGCTGCCGTGTTAATTGGGTGGTGCTGATAAGGCCAAGAAACTATCAATATTTATTGAAGAGTGACTGTAAGTAAACTAATAATGGTAACTGGATTTGTCACTAAGCAAGGAAAACAAGTAAGTTCTTTTGACTGATTTAAAGGTATTATCAACCTGTTGCTGAATGTTTTTCAAATTGAGCTAATTGATGCAAAATAGACCAATCACAAATGCAGCAAATGTGGGTGATGGAATGATTAGTGCACAAGTACAATGTGTGGTCTTTGAAAAATGTTATTTCCTGAAAAATTGGTCCAACTGTACAATATTCACAAACACATGAAGCATGAAAAAGAGACTAATCCCTACTAACAGTGTAAATAAAAGTAAAGAGATTATGAGTATTTTATCATTTTTTCTTCCTGCAACAGGAAGGGACTGAAAGAAGAAGTTAATTTCTAAAAAGCAACTGTGGGAAAAAATAACAGTATTAGTATAGGACACCAACCCTGGCACGTAGACCCTCCCAGTGGAGACTGAAGTGTAGAATGTTAAGATTCTTGTTCCTCTTCTGCAAATAAAAATGAAGATTCATCCAGCCTTTTGAGAACCACTAACCCTACTATAATCCCCTCAAATAAGGATAATATTTCCATTAGTCATCACAGTATCTTTATAGAGCCACTAATGCCACTAAATATATACAGCAATTCAACATTGTTACTGTGCCACAGTAGTGAAAGTAAACAGTTAGAGGTATTATGTTTACTCCATTTTTCCAAAATGCTGTATCTGGATTGCACTCCCATTCAGGAGAAATGTCCCAAGTCATAAGATATGAAAATGGTAGAGGGAAAAAAAGCAGAAAAAAGGCTTATCCTCTCAGTCTCCAGCATCCTCATCCTTGGAGTCCTTATCAGCTTTCAGCTTATCTCAGCTGCTTAGCTTTAAAGCAGAAGCCTGATCACCAAAAGACATGACATGATTCTTATTGTTAAATGGTCTGTGCAGTTTAGGTATCCTGTCAGGAGGACTGCTTAAAATAAAGAATCTCCACCAATTCTTCAGTATAATGGGGATCACAATATGTAGATTGATGAATTTCAGGGCTGTATAAGCCATTGGGGGAAATAATTTATAAATAAAAAATTCCTCTCTGCACTCTGAAGGAATAAATACTTCTGTTGCATGTTTACATGCTTGCTCTTTTATTACTTTGGAAACACACAGATGGATTATTTTTTTATTCATTTTGTGTAGAAATAAGCATTCTGCTACCAATTTCAAAGGAAGCCTTATCTTGTACAACTATCTTGAAACACTGAACTGGGAACTTTGCATTTGTTAAGTATTAGATTCTATCTAAAAAGCAGCTGATTGGTGGGGGTACATATTTTCTTTCTTGGCTGTGTTTTCTGTGAGTATGTTTCTTATTTGGCTGTTGAAATTCCAGAGAAATGGAATGGAATTGTTTTAGCCGAGAGAACCTTCACCTAGTTTTATAGTAATATTTCTGTTAACAGAGCTTTGCATCGAAATGTTTTACAGAATTGTAAGACAGCAGTGGCCCTAACTAAGAGACCTTATATTGTATTCAGGATTTCTGGGAATCTTGCTTCTTATTTCATGGCTGTTTTGAGTGGCTTTCAGCAGCTGCTGGCAGTATCGGAGGATTTATCCAAGGATATTTAGAATGATTTATAGTGTGGTTTATTGTGAAGTGGTAGCCATTTCTGTATTAATAGGAAGGTATGGAAAATATGTGATTTATATTTTTTTAATTCCACTTATGCTATTAAAGTAGAACTCCTTACACATTCACATTTTTACTAGTTTTGCTGGCAAGCAAATTGTGTTACGCAGCTATTGGCTGGTGCCTAGTTATTGCTCCATGGCTAGCACGTCACTGACACCAAAAAGAAACAGCAGTCTTTGTACCAGTAAAGTTAAATGTAAATAAGAAACACATAAGTGAATGTCATTACTACCAGTGTTAACAATTGCAAATCAAGGCTGAAGATGTTTCTTCCTGAGAATGATGGCTTTCCCTCTATCAGACAGACACCAATAATGTACTGATGGATGTACTGTATATGGATGTACACAATAATGTACTGTAATTGTGGTGTGCATATGTGGTTTCTGTGTTAAATGCATTTGAAGTAGAAAAACTCACAAGAATGACATGTTTTTATCTGATCACACAGTTTTGCTCTCTCAGAAAGTTTTGTGTTGTGTACAGTCTGAACACACTGCACATCTGATGTCACTTTACTGAGAAAACCCCACAAGTTTTATTTCTGGGACATATATTTTAAATGCCAGCAGCTCTCTAATTCAACTCCTCCCTCTATTCACTGGTTTTAAAACAACCTTCAGTGACTTCCTCTGTAGTGGATTTCAAAAATATGAGTAGTGATGGATAGTCAGTTCTTGCTGTGACATTTTTTTCTGTTCAAATTGTCACTCTTAACGAAAAACAACAAAAAACAAACAACAAAAAAACCCAAACAAACAAACAAACAAATGCTTTGCCTGATATTACTTTCAAACATGTAGACTGGCAAGCTTTGAAAAGAAGAACTCATAGAGCTTATCTCTTCTTTAGGCTTTCAGGATTCCACTAGAAAATACTTTCATGTAACCAAATGCTTGACATCTGATGTTCTCTAGTTATAGCTGTTAGGTTATTTCCAATGCTTTCCTGTATGCTCAAGTTTGCTACCATCAGATACATTGTAGGTTGTTGTTCAGTTAAGTTCAGTGGTACCAGTCCTTCTGGACCTGGTCTGGCAGAGATATTCTCAGAAATTTTGAACTGTAATCTGTACTGCAAATTTTATATACTTTGATACTTAAATTGAGTTAATGAGTTGTAAGAAGTGTCCTTCTTCCCACTACTTTCATAATTTTTTAGGTAAATAGTCTGAAATATATCAGAGTTGCATTTCTAGACACAGCCAGCACAATGGGAAAAAGTCTTTCTTCCTCACGGGGGGCAAATGTTTACAAGCCTTGGAAAAAAATGAAGACAATTCATATACATAAGTACTTTTATTTGAATGGCCTTTCAAAATAAAAATCTTAAGATGACAACTGTGAACATCTGCTACATGTGCAGCAGAGCTATTGTTTACTGTGATCTGCTATGCGTTTACAGCTTTAAGCACAAGGACATATTGGCAATTTGATTTTCTGCATAATAGGCAGACAATGCAAAGCACAAAGCTGGGATTCTGTGTTGTGGTAGGAATGCTCAATGTGACCAAAGCTATTGACTTTTCCCACCTGGCTCACAGGCTTTTGGAGAGAAATAACATATGTGCCATATTGTGAAATGTGGATTTAATGAACACACGGACATTATGTTATACCAAATTTAACAATAGATGTGATGGTAAGCTACTTAAGAACAAGTCACAGTGTTTTATTTGTTGGTAACTGATATGCCTTTGGCAATGTTATGAGAAAGGATGTAGACATTTAATTTTTAGTCCAAGAATAAATAGAAAATGTTCCTAATGTGCACTTGTGTTTAGTTTAAATAGCAATGTCAATATTTTTCTTTAAAGAAAATGGTGGCATTTTTTGATTTTGATTTCCCCCCCCCTGTGGATTTTTCTAAATAATTCAGTGTTTTTTATTTGACTTTGACTTTATGGAGACTTCTGTTGAAGCATTTCTTTCAGATCTAAAGTGCAGAGTTGTTGCAGAAATGTGTTGCAAAAAATAAGAAAAAAGAAAAGAATAAAAAAAAACTTCATTAAAGTGCTAATGAAATTAGTTAAGGACCTTGTATAACCTTGAAGTGCTGTGGAATTAAGCCTTAGTTTCAGAAAGCCTTAAGAACATGAATAATATCACTGGTCATCCAAGTTATTGTAGGTTTGATTATTTAGCATGGAAATTCCATGGAGAACAAATCCAATGTGTTCTGCTTTTGCTGATGAAACTCCAAGGAGGAAAAATGATGTTCAGGATAGGTCATTGGGCCAGTAGCTAGAAGGTAACCTTTCTCTCCTTTGATTCAAACCTAATTTAGAATCTGGAAAAGGCATATTGCTTAAGCAATAAAAAATCTCAGCTCATCAAGTATCTAATTTTTTTTTCCTGTGACAGACATTTTGTTTTGCTCTGAGCAAACACGTCAATGGCACCCCTTTCTGTAGAAATGTTTCAGAACCTTGTTATCATCAGAATCCTCTTTTAGCAAATCCCGAGAGAAAGGTTGGATGCACCTTGTGTCAAGAAACATGTGTTCCAAAGCTTCTTGTTGGTGGCCACTGCCTGTGAGCCATTAAAAATTCTGAGAACAGGTACATAACAATTCACAACCACCGCTGCTGCTTTAGCATGCTACGTAATCTAATTATGTAGTGTCAAACTACTGCATGCCCAGTGAGACACAGGTCACTCTTTTCTGATGAAGTAGGAATGATGTGAAACAATCATTTAGTAGTGGAACACTGCTAATATCTTCCTGATCTGAAGGAGGATTTTTGTTAAACTTTGTGTTAGCCATGTAAGGTACTTGTATTCTGTCTAAATGCCACTCAGCAGGAATGTTTTTATATGCAGCCACTGTCTTTTGTTCAGGCCTCTGCTACATAAAAATGTAAGGCCTGTGTAGAATCTGAATGAGTGGGGCTGGCATAAAAATCTGAACAAACACAATATGCATTGCCCCAACAAAATCTATAAGCTTATGCCCTGATCTTCTTAGACTGCCTATAAGCAGTCAAGGACCTCTTCTCATGGATTACGGAGATTCTTAAGCACATTTCTGGTATGCAATTAAAACACACTTTTTGTAACAGTAATATAACACAATATGTATCATCTGTAGCAACAGAGCTAAGAAAAAAAATCACTGTATTCATAAATTAAGTTGACATTTTGAAAGGTTAACACAAGAGCTGTTTTGCTGTCTGTGTTCAATAAGAAAAGGATTTCAAGTAATTAAAATATCTGATGTGGACATTCCTTATTTGGTGCCTGTCAGAAAGGACAAAACAGAGTTGCCATAGACAGGAGATAAATACAGACAAAACAAGCCTTGCTCCTAGGAGTTCTTATCTACAAGAGGAATTAGTGGTGCACAAGTCTTTCCTGGTTCAGACGGTAAAAGAATTAAGAGCGTAGTAAGCATTGCTGTGAATTTTCAAGTTGGTAAAGGAAAACAGGATATACTACACTATTTTCACATGAACAATAGAGGAGAAATAATTGTTAAGTAATACTAGATGTTGTAAATGAGTGATACATAGGTATAATAGTTGTTTAAAGATATTTAAAATATTCATAGATTCCTGTTATTTATGCTTATAGAATTAGATGGAGTCCCTCTCTCTTATTAGATGTCCTCATTGTAAAATAAAAGGGAAAAAAAGGAACATTTAAACAAAATCCTTTAGTTCTTTTGTAAATTTGTTGTTAAGTTACACTTTCTTGTAGGCACTGTTGGTTACTGATAAGTGGTGATAGATATTTTGTTATACATAAGCAAACCATGACAAGACAATAAGCTGGCTATGGTTGCTGTACAAAAAAATATTTTCTGCGATTAGTCATGGATGTGAAAGTCAAAGGCAGCTTGTCTGCAGTGACCATAAGATTGTGGGTTTATCATCCTACAGGTGGGCAGCAGGCCAAAAACCCAATCTGTAGGAGAGCTTTGGCCTCTTCAGGAATCTGCTTGAAAGAATCCCATGGGATACATCTGTGGAGAGGATAAGAGTCCGGAAAAACTGGTTGATTATCAAGGATCACATTCTCCAAGCTCAAGAAATTTTCCATCCTGACAAGTAGACAGTCAAGCAAAGGGAGCAGCAAGAGGCCACTTTAAGTGGGGCAAACAAACAGCACAGAGAAAAGATGAGGTACGAAGTGCCATCTCTGTCTCCTTCCTTACAGGGAAGATCAGCATTCTGGAACCCCAGGCACCTGAGACCAAAGGGAGAGTCTGGAACATGGGAGACTTCCTCGCGGTGGAGGAGGACCATGTTTGGGAGCACTTAGAGGAACCAGGCATGTACAAGTCCACGAGGTCTGGTTGCACCCAGAAGTACCGAGGGAGGTGCGTGATGTCATTGCACGGCCAGCCTTGATCACCTTTGGAGGGTCATGGCATTAGGGAGAGGCTCATGCAGATTAGGAGGCTGCAAGTGTTACTTTTGTCTCTGAGACAGGTAAGAATGAGCGTCTGAGTCAGCCTCACCTCCAGTCCTTGGGACAGTGATGAAGGAAACTGCTCCTCAAACCATGTGCATCGTGGTAATACTGAGGGAAAGCAGAAGATACAGTGCTATGAGGCACCTCTAAACAGCATGATTAGCATGATTTTTTTTTTTCTCTCTCAGTGGCCCTACCGATTTTAATTTGGATGATGTAGAATCCTTTCTAGAATATTCTGGAGAAGGTGGTATCACTGCTGGATTAAAACCCGAAGTGGCCCTGTTAACCTTTGTCACCCCTGGTGCATTGTAGCTGTTCATTCACAAGTCAAGGGGCCAATTCTTTGACTGTCCTCAGCAGTAAACCTGTGTAGTATTCTCTCTATATTTTCTTCAGCCTTTCCATGATGTATATGTGCGCATCTTGCAAAACTTACCCAGCTATTGTTTTCTGATCTGCTCTGTACTTCTGGCAGGCAATATATTTTTTTCGCTGTCTAAAGACTAGAACATTTTTGAATTCAGGGGACATGGTGGGAGGAAACTGAGGTTTTAAACATGATTTATATGAACCCAAGGTAAATGTGACTCTGAAGATGTGGGTCTTACTCAATGGTGACAACTCCCTCTAATTCCTCCTGCTTTTCTAGTAGAAGAATTAGCAATGACAGTAGATGTGACTACACTGTGATTTATGGTATTCATTGTTATTTGTGTAAAGAGGGTTAAAGCTGAAACTTTGACCCTTCTGGCTGTGATCTTGCTGTTGTCACAGGTGCTTTAGAAAGGTGGTAAAAGAATGGAGAGGGACAAAAAAATGATGCAGGTGATATGTTCTTGAACTCTTGACTTTGAGCAGCTGCATTTTAAAAGCTGTCATTCCATTTTGCTGGTATGTCTGTGAGGCCTTTCCATTATGTGTGCAAACACAATCTGATTAGTATTTTTTATAAGCTTGTCTTGTCTGCTTTTATTACAGACATCACCTTCAGACGTGGGGCCACCACAGCCATTAAATCAAGAATATTTAGCTATTATTTGTAATAAATGTCAGCAGGGCTGAATTGAAGACAGCAGGAAATGTTCAGGGCAGAAAACACACTGACATTCATTCATGCAAATTTGTACCACTAGTAGAATTAATCATAAAGAGGGAGAGTAGAACATACATTGCATTTATATTACTGTTTTGGCCAATTGTGATTCATCATGAAAATGAGGGCTATAATGGGTAAGCAACGGCCTAGTGACAAAGAGCTACGTGCTAAGTGTAGTTAGGTTGAGTTTAATTTCCAAGACAAGATATTTAAAAATCTCTTTTTAAGTTACAACAGTTCAATGTAAAAGGGAAATAAGAACTGCATCTCTCCAAATTTTAACTGGTAATTTCAATCAGAATTAAAAAAAATATTCAGGCAACATTTATTAATTTTATCATCTTTTCTGCCTTTTTTAAGGCGTGGAAAGATCTGTTCTTAATACTATTTGACCAGAAAACAATAACAATAGGAAGTTTTTTGAAGGCAAAACACACAAGATCTTTTTAACTTCAATATTTTATACTCTAGGAAGCTTAGTAAATGTATTCTATTCACAATATACGATGGGAAATCTTGTATTTAATAGGAACATGTTTCCTTTACAGGTATTTTACTGTGATGTGGAAGTGTTTTGCTAGATTGTTGCTGGAGATCCCCACCAGGAGATTAATGTTGATTAAAAATCAGGAGGTTGTCTAGTGTCAGGAAAATTTGACTTCCAGAAGTTGCTGGGAGGCCAGACCATCTTTCACTGACTTTGAACCCTGTAGCCTGCAAAGCTGATATGAACAGAAATTGCTTCAGAAGTCCAGCTATTTAGTACTATTGGACTGATGCAGACTAGGAATTGAATCCAGGGACTAGTGAATTAGGCCCTTAAAAGTTTTGCTAATGAGAAATATAAACAAAGTTCTCCCTTCTCCAGTACTATCCTCTTCAAATTCCAATAGACAAAGCAAACTTAGTTATATTAAAAATTTAGCATTTGAAAAAAAATGTTATATTTGTATTTGTATTTGTATTTGCTCCTAAAAAAGTAAATGGAAACTAATGTTATATTTAGTTGTCACTAGATCAGAATCTGGTGGACAGCCTACTAGTAAATCATTACTTGACAGAAGTAAAAAAAAAAAACATTTTGAACCCATTTAAATGCAACTCAGTGCAATATTTGCTGGAAATTACACACCTGAATAATCTGCAGAAAAACTGTAATTACTGTTTTCTTGTATAAAATGTAGCCCTTTGCGGCATGCTGTAAGGAAGATTATACTGTGACTCTGTAAGTGATAAAAGTCTGAAAATTATTGTATTTTATTATTCCTGAAACGTGAAAAATCAGAGGATGAAAGCATGTATTTTTTATCTCCTTGTATTATCTTGATGCAAAAAGAAAAGTCTTAAATCTGTTCTTGAAGAGATTAAAAAATAAGCCAGCTGACTGGAGCTGACATAAAAATGTTAGGGGAATTTAGAGACAATAACTATTCTCACAGTTCTTTGGTTGTAGAATTTAAACAATGAGTCAGAAGAACATGAAGCTGAAGTATGATTCATAAAATCAAAATAAAAAACTTCTGAGCCAAATATAATTTCCAGAGGACTGAATTTCCTGAAGTGCCAAGGAATTAAACAAATACTCCAAACCAATAGTCCATTCTCACTGTTTATAATTATTGCATAGGGTGTTATCTTGCAGACTGGGGGAATATGTAAATAAAAACACCTTTTTAAGCGCCAGAAGGAGGCAGTGTTAATTGTTTCCTTAGGGATCTGCTTTTAGTTGCTGAATTTGCGTAAAGGACCTGATTTGATCAAGGGGAAATGAATGCTCCCTGTTAAGTGAAATAAAGTTCTTGTCACATAATTTATTAATTCACACAGCTTAGCTCATGCTGCTCAGTTGCCATTAGCCTGCTATGATCACTGAAAGAAATCATAATTAGAAGTCACTGTTCTTTTTTAGAGGCAAAATGTTTTATTTTTGTCTTCCATCGTGTAGGTCTTAATCAATCTAGTTTGAATCCTGACTATACTGTGCTTTAGGGGCAAAAAGTTTTGTGGTATAAATATACAGAACCAAGAGAGTTCATGATGAAGAAATCTGGTTTTTTACCTGTTCCATTAAGCAGGAATGTTGTATTGAGCCTTGGTAAACCCACTGTTGCAGTATATCAATAAGTTCTGATACCTTCATCTCAAGGAGGAATGAGTGGAGAAGGAGCAAACAAAAGCAGGTTAAATGATAAAGGAGAGAGGGAAGTTGCTTTATGGGCAGTGAGTAAAAATGTTAGAACTTCAGTTTAATATGAAAAGACTAAGAAAGCATATGATTAAGATTTACAAAATAAAGTAATGAACAGAAGCTTCATAAAGAGATTCTGAAGAAATGGATTAGGGACAGTCCTCTAACACCCATAACACGATGACCTAAGATCTTGTTGGAGTATGAGGGAAATAGACTGTAGGTAATAGCCAGATGCTTGTGCTATTCTTGAATAGCAACTTCTACTGCTGCTGTGGGAGGCAGAGTTCTAGACTCTGAACTATTGATCTGAATGGGCAAGGCATTCCTGGTGGTCTTAAATGTTCTGTTTGGAGAATCGTTCAACATAAAATGTCTTGTGAATCCTTTTCTTCCTAATAACATTGAGTCATAAATCGGAAAGAGACAGAAATGAGTTAGCGAAGAAATTAGTTAGCATTTAGCTAAGCACAGGTGGTACTGTTTACAAAATAAGTTTTCTAGTTCAATTAAGCACTGACAGTAATTGAGACCCAGTTACTAAATAAACTGAAAGCAAATTCTGGCATGTTCTGGCTGTATGTGTAAGAGTGTGTATATATTTATTTTTTTAAATTTCTCTTTGCCTCCTGTTTCTATAACAATGCTTTACAACAGTCAAAAGCTATCAATGCTATCAAAGAGATGAGTCACAAATATTCAAAATACTAACAAAACTCATGAGTGGAGTTGTGTGCCTGAAACAGTGGGATTGATTTAGAAATCATAAACCTAAAAAATAATGTTTTCTTTCTAGTTATTTA
>VWZF01003939.1:55100-88512 GCA_013396755.1 Sclerurus mexicanus | reverse complement strand
TTATTTATTAGGTTTCTTGGAAATCCTGAGAAGTAGGAGAAAACCCAGTTTTAAAATAAATAAATATAAACCTTAAATTGTTGTAGTACAGTTCCAAAAGATGAACTTACAGAAAAAGCCTGGTAATAATTCTGTTAGTACATAATTTCATTAGAGTAGTTGGCTCATATCCATTGTATAATGTGTGGATCCCATCTCCCCTGCAACTGAAAGAAACCCCACAAGATTTACCTTCTTGTTTCTGTCTTATTTCCTTGAAAATGTAGTTCTGTGTCTAATATTATAAAGCGGAAATAAATACATACCTCCCATGCCTCCTTGTGCACTGCAGGAATTTCTTATTGTATAATTGTGGCATTTTGGATGCCTCTTTGTAAAGGATCCTCTGGTGTGATGGCGAGGGGACAGTTTAGTGTCTCAGCAGATTCCTCCTCTACAGCACTAGAAGACAAGATAAAGACAATTATGTTTGTGTGTCCTGGACTGGATGCAGTAACATCAAATAAACACACAAAGGGAGTATGAAGGGAGTCAGCACTGGAGCCCTAGCTAGGAAGCAGAACATGCTTAATCATTTTGGTTCTTGCTTCAAGGTTACACACTGCCTAGGTAAGGAAACACTTCACCCAGTGGAATGAATATTATGATTGAGCACTTCTGTGTAATTGTTTTTAGGAACTGAAATTACCAGTAAAACACTAGAAATAACTGCAATTAACCAATATAAGAAGTAATCTCTTCTGCGATTGCTTGTGGTCTGACAATGATGGTAAATTGTTCTACTGAGCACATTATGCAACTGTTGCTCACTGTACATTTTACTCTGTGCATTTGTTTAAATATGTAATAACGTATCTTCAGTATTGGGGAGGGAAACAATTTAAAAGTTTATGATTATGTTGCTTCTCTATGATGACCCTGATCAAAGATGGAAGTTCCTATTTTCTAATACGGCTAAATAAAAATTAATAAACTGAATTTTAAATATGCTTGTTAAAAAAATGCTTTTTTCTGTGTACCGGAGAGTGAAGGGAATAATAATCCTGTAACTCAACAGATTTAACATTTAACATTTATTTTTTTCCAGAAAATCTGTATGTAAACATGTAAACTTGGACATTTTTGAGTGCTTGTTGGGAGCTATACAAGGCTAAAAGTGGAAGTGATAATCTGATAGTTCTAGGTGTGTCTTTCTCTAACCCTTTTAAAGTGAAATTCTAAAAGTAGTTGAGGCCATTTTAAACATTCTGGGTTCTTACTTCGAAATTTCAAATGCTGGTACTATATGGGAGGCCCTAAATGAAAGGAAACATGCAAAGGGTTGGTTGGTTTGTGATGCAGAGGATAATATACTTCTCAGTTAGGTAATACTGAGTCAAGTATTCTAGCTTAGAATTGCAGGGTACTTTCTGCCCTTTAGCTGAGTCATAAAACTGTGTTGTTGCTAACTTTTGGCCATTGAATATTTCATGGCACATTTTGCAAGAATATGTTTAATCATTCTATGGTCCTTGGCTAGACTGCAATTGCAATAATTAGATTATGTCTTTCTAAAATCACTTTTGAAGAAGTATGAAGTATAACCTTCCTTTCTCCTCCTGAAGTGGAATCAAAAGAGATTTGTAATTGATATTTTCCCCACACACACCCTGTTGCAGGGTGTGTACTTGGAAGAATGAGAGAATGTGCTTTCAAAACCTTTTTGACACGTCAGTGTATTGAATCAAAGTAAGATCAACTGTAGGGCTGAGCATATCTTGCGTAATTGTGTTGTGAACACTTGTATCTTATGGAACATGGGTAACTGTCTCACTTTAAGCCTGTCTATGAGTGGAAACACACAGTAGTTATTTAGTGAATTACGTGGAGGATGCTGGAAATACTCCACAGAGTAGTTCTGTGATACAGAGAAAACACCCTTCTGATACATGGCTAGCTCAGCTCAGGTCTGCCCTTGGGCAAACTCTGGACAAAAATTATGATATTGAGTTTTGCCCTTCAGTCTGACACTGAGACTGTTCTTGCACAGCAGTGATTTGACAAATCTAGAAAAATAACAAGTGCCTGAGGAATAGGCTAATCCCTCCCATTTAAGTACAGCTAGTAATGTTCTTTCCTAAGGATCTTAAGAAATCTTTCCTCCATATCACCCTGTGAAGTTTCTTTTCTGTGCTTGACAGATCTGTTATAGTCCTGTGCTGGGTTACTACCATGCATTTATTTTAGCTGTGAAGCTTGTGTGTTTGTCATACATGTTTCCAAAATGTGCCCTTAATTTTTTTTTTAAATTCCTGTGCAGAGTAAGAGGTATGCCAAAAAATGGATAAGTGGGCTTGATAATATTCCAATTAAGTTGATCCATTGATGTATAGCAACACAGAAAAACTATCAGAGTGAGAACATCTATGCTGTAGTTAATTTTAGTGGCTGCTTCAGTGCAAAATGTTGAATATATCCATAATTTGAAGTGCAATGTAATACAGAGACATCAAACTACTGTGGACAAAATCAGGTTGCTTCATCACACAGCATAACATTAGGCAGGGATACAGTTTTAAATCTTAAAGGTTGTGTTTTTTTGGTAGGATTTTAAGCTTTCTTGTATAAGAATGAGTCAATCTCTAAACAGTTTAACATTAATAATATTGAATGCTTTAACTGTGCTTACGAGGGCATGCATATGATACCTTTTTGTGTTTTTATAATTCTACAAATTTCTTGAAATGTGTCAGTGCCTCTGATCATACTCTGGATATTTTGACTTTCTTATACACAACTGAGCTGCCACAGATGAGAAGAGCAGTCAAAGAGATTTTATTTTTTTGAAACTGAATATATTTTCATACTGTGTTATCAATCCTTTTAAGGTGTGTAAAGTCTTAGGAGGGTTTTGGAAACTTGAACAGTCTAGTACTTCTGTCATTTAGTGCTTCAGCAAATTTTAGCATTGGTGGTTTCATGTGCTTGAGTGCTCAGCTCTCTGCGGATTAAAATATTTTATTGCTATAGTCATAATAATTTAAGAAGTTCAGTACATTCTGGGACCCTGTGTAATTGCATTAGGTGAAACCTGTTTCCTGTTTGCTTCACTAGCAGAAATGCTTTAGATCTAAAGATATCCATTAAGGGTGAATGAAGGGTGATGAAGATTCAAAAATATCAATATTCAAAACTTATCACCTCATGTTACAATTGAGGTATTGTGAAATAACTGTAAATAGTCAAAACACTGTGGAATAAATCACTAATTATTAAAGGACTAATAAGCCACACTGGAGACTCAGTATCTGAGAAGCTCTTCTCTGTCCCCAAGAAGCTGGAAGGGAAGTCTTGATGGGAAAAGTTTTAACAAAGGAATGCTTTCAAAGAAACCACTGCACTTAGATTTTGACCAGAGACTGACATAACTTTTATGGTTTTGGCAGCCAGATATCCCTGAAGAGGATTTAAACAGGGACCAAAAGGATCAATATACCTCCTGATGGCTGCTTACCTTGTAAAAATTTGCAAGTATTTTGTTGATTTTTTTTAAAGTTATGTAGCTAAGAGAAATTAAGGTTTTCATTCGTATTTTTTTATTGTGATGAAACCATCTGCACTTCTTACTCCTTGAAAGTCATGAAAGTATGAGGTAATTTTTTCTGGAATAGTTTAAAAATCCCAGCTGCAAAGATTATCATAAAGATATATTGCAATAGACAGCCCATGGTATCTGGTTCCAGTGCCTGATCTTACAAGCGATTACCCTCATGAGTGCGCTTATGCTTGGCAGTAGTTCTATTGAATATTTATTTTCCCTCTCTCTTTTGCCCATCAAGTTATATTCTGTTTTGGTCTCAGTTTTAGAATATGATGTTTCTGTAAACATGAACACAAGTAGGTTAGTGTTAGGTCCCATCTCCTCGGTTGCAGGAGTGGTTTTCTGGATGTAGATGTTTCTGTTGAGAATACTCTGCTGCTGAAAATCAAAAGCATATCTGAGAGAAAGACAGACTTTGATCTGGAGGCTGGCATTTGTTTTTGAAATGACAATAGATGCCCATAATACTAAAGGAAAAAACACAAACTAAGAGTTCTTTAATGCCTAGTTGCTTCAGAACTTTGAAGATAAATGTAGGGACCCTTAATTTGGCTTCTAAATGACTGAGAAGCCAATGGAGAGTAGAAGTAGTTGTGTATTATGGACTTCCAATCTTTGCTTCATCAAAAGCCAAAAGGTGGGAGTGTCTATCCTTCATGTCTAATGAAAAAAACAATGGAAGTCGTACAATCTATGAGAAATTTATTTAGTGGTAAATAAAAGGAAGATGGGAAGAAATCCAAGAAAAAATTTTCATAGGCTTCATCTTAACATGTGATATAAGTGCTTACGGAAAATTGTGTTCAAATAACATTTTTTGACCTATTGGAGTCCTTCAAGTTTCAGTTCTTGGCTTCTTCCCTTTGTCGTTGTGTATTTATGATATTGATCCACTCTTCTGAAATGCAAAGTGTCATCTCTGTGGGGGTGGCACAACTATTTATAGGTCAAATTAATATTTACATAGCCTTTTGTGTCAAACTCCTCTGTGAGTTGGATAATTTACAAGATTGTGATAAATTGGAGAATGTTGTTTTAAATTCAAACACAGAAAGCTTGTATGTTTGGTGTACAACTCTGCATGGTTCCTTCTTGATGACTCCCTTTGTTTTTGTTGTACTTTTAAAACAACTTGGAATACAGTAGGCTAGGTATTAAAACTATCATTGTACAGTAGACAGAGTTATCAGAACGTATTTATAGCTAGGAATATTTTCTGCAAATAGAACTTGTTTTAATTTTGCAATCAAGGCAAAAGTTGCAAAGAGTCTTTTATTTCATTCTAGACACTATTTTAGGCTGAGATATTTTAATGATAATATAACAGTCAGCTTCCATTCTTCAAATTTGTGTGTTTTAAATAAAGATGTATAGGATAGAATATAAACTGGTCTTAATTGTCACTAAAAGAGTTTCAGAGGGAAAAAGGGAACTATTGAGGCCAGCTGTTTTAGGACTACAGAACAGAGGAGCAGTGCAGAGCAGAACTCTTTGCTTCTTTCAATGTCCATACCTAGGTACTAGATGCACTATGTTTCTTAATGTGAGCAAGAGTTCAGGTGGAGTCTACTACTACAAGGATCTACTAGTGAGAAAGACAGTACCTGGCTGTGCTGGAGAGGGTTTGTAGAAGTTCAAGGATTATCAAAACTGAAGTGATTCCTGGTGTGCCTAGCGGATCTGGAAGGTTGTAGACAGCCTCTCCTGTTGTTCTGCACGTTACACTGTATAAAGTCAATATACAAACCAGTTTATGTGTATGGTTTGTCATTTGAAAATATTTTCTGCAAAGTCCTTTGCAGAAAACATTCCATGCTCTCATGACTTACTGTAAACTGAAATCCTGCCTCCGCTGAAGATGAGGCAAAAGTCACACTGGCTTTAATAAGACCAAGATTTTAATACTTTTCCAAAGCTATTACACTCATTCATTGTCATAAATATATTTTAGAGGACTCCCAGATACATACTGCAACAAAGTGACATCTCAAGAGGAACATAAAACAAATCATAAAAAAATTGCTCCTCCAAGGAGACAGAGGAGAATGGGAAAGAAAGGATGTCTTGTCATTGCATTAGAGACATCTTATCTTCTGTTTGTGTTTGGATTAGTTGTTTGATAGCTCTCAAACCCTCTAATTTTAAAACTCTATAATGTGATGACCTGCATGAACAAAGTGATATCCTATACCTTCTGGAGATCAAAAATCCTCTCTAAGTACAGAAAATTTCTTTCTAATGCTGTTGAATTTCAGCCATTTTAAGCCCATATTGCACACAATCATTACTATCAAGCTTTTAGTAAATTTTCTGAAATAACAGTCCTTTCTCTGCTTTACACACTATCCTCTAATTTACATACTATCCTTTAATTTTTGACTCCAAGTCCCTATGGAGGGATTGTCCATTCTCATTAATTTAATTCTCATTATGTCCTTTCTGAACAATTCATATGGATATAATAGAACCTGTTCTATCTTATCTGAGCAGTTTTTTCCACTACACTTCATGTCAGATTACATTGGACCCACCTTGTTAATAACCTTAAACAACTCCTTCTTGGTCATAAGAGATTCTAGCTGCCAGATAATGTCTGGGAACAATCCCCATGTGTTTCCCTTTTATGATGCCATTATCTGTTGTTTGAAAAGGGTGCTGGAGATGCTATCAACCAGATGTATTTGTAACACATGTAATACACATAAAGAAAAACACACCCACATAGCACAACTCATTTGCCCAGTCAGCCAGTTGTGAGCAGATGTTTTCCTTTAGACTCACAGGTTTAGCTAAATGGGATTTATATTGAGCGACTACATTGCATGATTCAAGTTAATTGGACTTCATTCTACTGTAGTTGTTATGCCTTTGATTGGAATCATGCCTCATATCATGAGAATGCCTGTGTGAAGAGAAAAATAATGAAGCTTATGTTTTATTAATACTACCTTAAAAGTGAGAATCTGGAAAAAGTTTAAGTAACTGTTTTCAGCAAGATGGTGGAGCAATGGTGGAGCAATGGTGGAGCAGCATACATCATGGGATTGAAATAATTTTGGTTATTTGCTACTCTGGAAAGGAGTGCTGAGTCATATGAGGGAAAGCAGTATTACTTCATGTTGGAACACCAGAGTAAATATAAAAAGACTATTCTAGTATGAAGTTTTAGCAGACTGAATAAGTCCTTTATTATATATCTTGGTTAATATCAACAAAGATACTGAAAAAAACCCCTCCAATTTGGCACTTTAGTTTGTGCTTAAATTTGGCTCATCTTAATCATACTGGCCTAAACAAAATTTGCAACGGACAAGTCATACTTCAAAATACAGGCTTTGCTATGTTAGTAACAGAGCACAACAATTTTCTCACTAGTCTAGTTACAGCACTGATTTTTGCCATTATAAAATCTTAAAAAATGTTCAGAAAGGGTTTGTATTTGTTTGGGCCCTGTGTTTCTGTGAATTGATTGTTACAGGTTATTTGGAGACCATGATATTACTGATGTCATGAGCAGAAGCTGTTTCCACTTTCAAGGCAAGTTAGAATGACTTGATTTAGTCAGGTGGAAAAATAGACATGTAGTGATTTTGCCTGATGTGTAGAATCAGTCTAATTTGGAGTCCAATTCAGAAGGCCATATTAGAGATCCTGATGGTTTGTGTATCTTAAGCAAAATATAATAAAAGATAAAATGGAACAGATTGCAATTGTATAGGGCTTTAGAAGTATTTCATGTGAGTTTCCTTCTTCTTTCAAGAATTTCCTCCATGAAATTTTCATTTTCAAGTATTTCCCATGTGTCTATGTATTCCTTTTGTTTGCTTAAAAAAAAATGACAAACCTCCAACAAAACATGTCAGCAAAACCTAGGAGCTTCCTTTTAGGTGGATGAATATATCTCTAAAACTGAAGTTTAGTCCTCTATGAAAATGCATACTTCTTTTTCTTACCCTTCACGCACAAGGTTAGTTTTTTGCTATTTTAGAGGTCATTGTTATCAAGGACTGTAGGAAGAGATTTTGAAGTCTAGAAAAAGAGATAATTTTGAGGGCCGTGTTTCTGAGCTGTAGTTGCTGGAGAAGAGAAAGATGAACCCATCTGGCACTCTAGTTCTCACAACTTCCTTAACCCTGAGTGTTACTGGCTTTCAAATTTTGTCTGTTTGAATAGGATCCTCTACAGGTCTTGTTCAGTGGCAATCAGCTGTCTTTGATCTGTCCTGTATCTGTTCTGCCTCCTTGCCATCCCGCAATATGCTGCCTTTTTCCCTGGGAAAAGCAAGGCAAGAACAAGCAGATGATTTGGCTGCAGGCTGCTTTTGCCATCTGCTGTAAGAGGTGCTTTATTTCGGGCATCAAGCAGTCTGACCATAGCTACCATAGCTATTGCACCTGGGCTGCTGGAGCCTGGGCAAATGTCTGAATCCTTTCTTCTCTGCTGAAGAAAAATTTCTGAATGGAAGCAGGCAAATGTTTAGCATGAGCTTGTTAGGCAATAATCTAATTTTAAGCATGAACAGCCGAGAACTTCAGGGCCACTGATATTAATTTCTTTTGCTGATCAGTATCCAAGACACATACAATACTGTGATTAATTGCCCTTGTACATACAAACAACATCATCATGTGCCACATTTACCTGACAAAAGCCAGGCTTTGTCAGGGAGATAGTGTTCTGTGACAGTTCACACTGCTTTTTGAATTTACAAAAGAAGGTATTAAGTAAACTGAAGTGACTTTATTCAAACCAAACTAACCTTCTGGAAATAAGAGGCCAGCTCCGCAAGTTAGTCTTGCAAAATTACTAGTGTTAATAGTAAAATATAGCATAAAAGCAAAGTTAAAATTGCATAACCATAGTACTTAAAACTAGTACAAGAGCAATTATTCCTGTCTCTTTTTCTGCTCTTTGATAAAGTTAGTAAAATTCTAAATAAAAGTAATGTGATGGCAATGATTTACAAGAGTTTTCAAAATCCTTACTGCTTTTTATTTGGGTTAATATTTGTGTCTGCTCTAGAGAAGAAAGTGAATAGTGAATTAGTATTTACTTTGTCATGTTGAGGTATTTTATTTAGTGAAAATCATGGCAGAGTGTGAGAAATGACACATTCAACTTGTGTTATTGAACCTCTGTACACATCTGCTAAAGTATCTTATACATGTTGAATTTTTAGTATGGAAAGAACTGAAAAAAACATAGGTTCACTCAGCTATGTGCTTAACTTTTGCAGTGTTGTGAGAAAGATACTTTAGAAATGTGCCCTGAGAAGATGCCAGAGGTACAGTTTTGAAATGCACCATGCCATATGTGAGTAATTTAGCATTAGGTATATGTAGATTGAAAAGAAAAATAGTTAGTAGGAAACTGACTAAATGATGTATCTGGGGTTGAGGGTATTTTATTGAGCAATAAAAGAAGAAATCCAACTGGTGTTCACTAAGAAAACCAGAGAAACTGTAGAGCTGTATTCTAAGAATAAATAAAAGAAAAAAAGCACCTTCATTGAAAGAATTTTGTACAAATGTTGCTCATTTTGGTTAATATCACTTCACAAGTGACCTGCTTGGTGAGAGAACTAAGTTTGCTGTGGGAATAGACCTGGTGTATTTTAGCCATTGCAGTAGAAATCACGCAATATTTCTGAAGAACTGTAGAAATGACCGGTTGTGCCACACAGAACTAGCCAAGATGAAGTATCAAACCAATCCCTTTTCCATTCTTGAGTACAGTAGTCTCTCCAATGTGTACCCATCCATTTTTCATAAGATTCAGACTGTGAAGTAATTGGCTGAGTTCTGTTGCACTTGTTCTGCGTAGTATTTGACAACATGGGTCTATTTTCTCCAGCTGATAATGTAGTATTTAGGCCTAGGTAAAAGTTTCAGTGATATGATGAGTCAGTTGCATAAGGAAATGAAGAAGATATGTTTTCTTCAGTATTTATTTCCGTAGACTGCTATTTCCCCCCCCTCTGCTCTCTCTCTCTTCCTCTCCTCTTTGCCCAAAGTAAACAACTTCTTGTTTTATATGGGAAATTCTGTGGGGTTTCTGATTCCCACGAAAGTTAGAAATAGCTAGCAACTCTTAAATCATGTAGCATATCATTCTGCCAGTGTAGCTGTTTCTTGACAGAACATTTTCTTGTTCAATTTACTTTCACAAGTCACAAGCAACAAGTGTTTTACTATTTTCTCTGGGAGTCTGTGCTCCCATTTAATTTCATTATCAGCAAGATTGAAGTATGTCCTCGAGAGGTTAAAATGACCACAAATCTTACCACCTTCCAGACTAAATGTCATCCCCATCTATGTGCTACAGCTTTCCTTCAGTAACTAAAACGAGCATTGACATTAATAGGTGAGTAGCACTACAGGGAAGAAATCTATACACATGTATGTAAATATATCCAGGATATTGATGATTTGATTGACTTGACCCAGAATTTTTGGATGTTGTTTTCTTTGTCCAGCCCTCTGGCACCCTGGTGATAGCTGCAATTAAACCAGCTAGCTAGATGAGAGAAAGTCATAATATTGAAACGCGTTTCTATAACAACAGATGGAGTTCCAGCTATGAATGGATCCAACTCAGGTTGTCTGCAGAAAGAACCCTGATTTCCCACCTTTTTGAATTGCCAATGCTTTACATATCAGTAAGTGCTAAGAGGAAAAGACACTTGATATAGAAATAGCAGTAAAGATTAACTCTTCACAAGACAGTGAAAGTCTAAACACACAAAGCTGGTTTACAGTATTATATTATTAACGTGGTGCTGACACAGACACTCAGCTGTACTGGTTATTGTGCAGATCTAGAGAAAACATTTACTGCGACCCATAAGAAAGGGTGTGGGGTGTCCACAGAGATACAAACCAATAAGGGCAATAGTAGATCCCAGTTTTTTACTTCTGGATTATTGTCTTTGCCTTAACTGTGGGTGATGGTACAGAGAAGATTGGTGAAAATGTAAGAGATGTGTAAACTTAGAGGTTATGTTATTCACATGCATGCTAATGTCGTACGTTATGCATCCATGACAGATTTATTCTAATGGTTGATTAAATTTCTGTTATTCTGATATGGATTTTGAGAAACAAAAGAAGTTAGCAGTGACCTTTAAAAAGTCTTTGGAGATTTGCTTTTACCTTTCTCCAAGGTCTCTAACTGAGATGAGTCTTTTGATAAAGATAGTGAAATACATTTGATATAAAGAAATAAGAAATTTAAAGTTGTGGTTAGAGCTGATTGCATTTTTTTTTAACTCAGCTTCAGAGCTTGGGGGACTGCAACAGTGAGCTGCCTGCAGAAGGAAAACATGGGAGATTTGTGCTTTATCACTTACATTTGCACTAATCTTTGAGACTAAACACAGACACATGCCACAGTAGTAATATTCAGAATTAGTGAAATATCACACATTTAACTGCAAAGTTTTTCCAGTTTATGTTGTAGCTTAACTTGTTACCTTTACCTCACATTTGAAATCTACTTTGACTACTTAAAGGACAGAAGGACTTTTTTGATGTTCTCTATGTTTCCACAAAACTAAAGCAGTCGAGTGATAAAGAAAACCATAAAGGAGACAAAATAGCCTCCCTCTTTTTACTGCAGCAATACAGATTTTTCATCACCACACGTGTTAAGAGTGTCTGCAAAATTTCTTAGTAGTGTCTAAAAAAGGACAACTTATTCTCCCAACTACTACTTTGAAGACAAAGACTGGAAATGCCAAGAGTTCTAATTCACTGCTGAAGCAGTGCTTCAGTGCTCTGAACAAAACTATTGTGCTTTTTTGAGACTCTCCAGATTGCAACTAGGTCTGACAGAACTTGTATACAATGCAAGAGTGAGCAAGTGAAAACTTTCCCAGTCTACACTGTGCAGGTTGAGCTGTTACAGTCTCATTGCTGAGACATTTCAACATTCTTCCATTAATATCGTTCTACTCTCCTTGCCCGGTGTCTGAAACTAGACAGAGACCATATTTTCTTCTTTGCACTGGGAGGTTCTTATTGCACACTTGGGAACTGTAACCTAAACAATGACACAATTAATGATGTGTTTGCAGACCAGTTTTGAAAGATGGAAGGGTGAAACTAAAGCAATTTTGGGATACCTCTTATGAATGAAGGACGGTCAAAGAACTACCTGGGTTGTCAATTGGAATCCCGTGCTTAGGGAGTTCTGAGACAAATGCAGATAGGAAATTAAGAGTTAAAGTAATACATTGACTATGCTAGTTTAGCTTAATAAATGTCAAAACTTTCTGGAAATGTTTGAAGTAGTTTGGCCAAGTTTTTAAGGGTTCTCAAGAAAAATCCATGTAGCCATTGTGGACAAGTGAGCCCAGACAGCAACTGATCCCAGGTTCCATTATTCTATAACCAGGACAATCTAAGTATTGAGGTCAGTGCATTTGGAAGTTGTGTAAGAAGTTTAGTTAGTAGCAGTTTGAGCGTTTTTATCAATTCTCTTGGCATTGAAATACCTACTATGTTTCTGAAGATTGGTGATACCCTTAAATTCCAAATATTACTTTAGGGTTATTTTAATAATAGCTTAAAATATAATATTAATTTAAAAGTAGTAGACTTGAGGTCTGATAAAAAAATGCACATGCAGAAATACATGACATGATCATTTGGAAACTTTTGAATCCATCAACATAAAGAACAATTTTTCATTTCCAAGATGTATTATTTTGTCTTTGTCTCTCACTCCATTACTGTTTCTCTCTGCTACATTAACACTGAGAAAGTTGTAAATGAAGTAATGTGAAGACAGGGGAAAAAGACTGGCAGTTTGGCTTCTTAATAACTTGCTGAGTCTTTTCCTCTGCCAAGCCCATCATCACTTGCTGTTCTGGATCTCCACAGAGAGAGATCTTTGTTAGACCTTTGCAGCTGCTGCTTGTCAGCTGGTGTCTTTCTAAAGGTTCACGTTGTTGGTATTGCTGGAGCCTCCTCAATTAAAGTATACATAAGCTTTGAAGGCCAATTTAAGCCCATTCGTCTTTTTTTTCTTCAAAGTAAGTACTTTCACTGAGAAATGAGAAAGAAACAGTCCAGGCATAGTCTGAGTAGCAGAGGAGTCAAATAGATTGTCCGTGTTGTTTGCATTTATTGATACTTTTTGACACCCTCTCTCCACTGGGAGGAAAAATTGAAGTACAATAAAATAAGTACCAGAATAAGAAATTCAGTCAAATCCAATAAAGAGAGACAATTGATAGTGAACTTAAATGCAACTGATGCTTTATATAAAGTGTGAAGATAATGAGAAGGAAAGATGCAAGGGCCAGCAGTGTGCAGCTACCTTAGAAAAAGTCCTGCACAATGATTTCCTAACCTGTGCATCAGCACATTGAATCATGATGTCCAGGATGCATCTCACTGGCACAGCGATCGGAGGAAAAAGCTGTCAAATCATCTGCATGGTTACAGCGTTCTGTTCAGCTGTTAAAATGTGAAAGTAAGGGATGTTTTTCTTCAGAGTAGATTAGCCCCACTGTCTTTAAAATTATCTAAATTTATGTCTATGCATGTAATTAGAGATCACTCTGATGATGTTAAGAGAGTGACAAATCAGGACAATTTCAGGTTTTAAAACTAATGTTTCACTAGATTAATTAATAATTCTTATTAATGTCAATTCTTATTCATGATACATAATCACTGCATATATAAAGCTGTTAGTCTTTAGCAGTTATATTCTAAAAGAGCTCTGGGTATACAAAGCCACAGAGCTGCTGCAGTATAGTTAGTACTGATAGCTATGAACCCTAGGGGTTCTTAGTTGAAAATGTCAATTTAGTCAGCCCTGACAGGTTTTTGATGAGAGAAGTGGATTTAGCATCTTCTGTGATTTCATTCCTTTCTAGAACCTGAGGTTCTTATGCTGTTAACGCGCTCCTATGCAAGGGGTTCTCCTCTGCTTCTGATGCTGCCCACCTTGTTTTACTTTGTCTTGCTGGTTACGTATCCTGTGAATTTGGGGAGATGCCCTGCCTATTTGCAGTTCCTCTGCCTGGTAACTTTTTGTTACTTGGATGCCTCCTACCTGATACTTCAGCCATCTTTGTCTGCCTTTTTAGTGATCACACTGTGAGATTCTGTCTGGTTATACCATATTAGTATCACAAAATAACTTCATACTTGTCCTTAATTACACCGTTTTAGTACACCTATATCAAGTTCGTAGCCAGCTGAAACTTCACTTACATGAAAAAGAGTTGAAGAAATATATGCATTATAACTTATTAGATGAGTAGCATGTAAAAACTGAGGCTGTGTGAAGTTGGACTCTTTGGATACAAGATCAAATTCAAAGATTGCAGGGAAAGGCAAATGGAACAAAAGAGGTGACAGGACCAACAGAATGATTCTGTGTTAGAAACAGAGCTATAGATGTTCCAGACATGTGCACCTGCACAGTGGTTTATGTGACTCCTCAAGTATCACACTGGCAGTGCAACAGAAGTGAGAAAATAAACTCTCTCTACATCCACAATTACTCACCTCTAGTATTTTCACATCATGCTATGTTGTACTTTCTTATGCAGCCTGTATACAATCTGAGTAATAAAGAACAAGGATTTTTGAAGTAATTAAAATATATCAATGTATTTATTGATCACTTCTGCCTCATGCATGCCATGGTAACTCAGATGTAATGGTGGTGTTCTCTGCGTTTCCTTTTTGCTCCAGAACAGTGTGTCACAGATGGCCAGAACCTATTACACTTTAGGAGCAGACTGATTCTTTCCTACTATCAAATGTGAAATATGTCCAGATATTTTAACTACTTTTGCAGTATCATAGAACATAAACACTATTTCTGTCCCTACAGAGGACATAAAGAGACTGCTTTAGTGGTTCTGTTTTCAGACGTAGTTAATCATCCCTAGATACCTACAAGAAATGTACTTATTGTTATGCTACACCAGGTTTTCTGTTTAAAACTATTTTTATGTGAGTGCATTGATTTCATATAGCTATAGTTAAAATGAAGCAGCAGTGTGTGGACATAAAACACATTGTACAGCTCTGCAATCTTCAATTCAGTCTGTGTCGCTGGCTAGAAGAAGTCTGGGGAAATGAGCTTTGGCAAACCAATAGTCACATGGTCTAGACCAGTTGTTGGTATAGAATTATCAACAGCTTTCCATATTCATTGGAAGCTCTGACTACGATTGCTTGGAAATTTTTGTTGGAAAAAAAAATGTCGATAGTGTCAATGCTGATGAATTTATTTTCTTTTTATTTAAATACTGAACTTTTTCTGAAGTACTGGTTTAATCCTTTTTGTTATTTGCCTTCATACCCACTCACTCCAGAATTTTTAGGTCTGTACAAAGAATTGTAGAGGGGAAGAATTTTTCCCATTTAATTGCAATCAGCAAAATTGTTTGCTTTGATTGGGAAAATACGGTTATTTTTCAGATTAGTTGGAAAAACCTGAGACTAAGCCTTTTTTTCCCTGTTTTGAAGTTTGAAAATGCTTTCACATCTTTGAAATACTCATGGATGTAATAATAAACGTTTGCTGTATGTCTTGTGACATAAGGCAGATTTCACAGCTATCCCTTTCAGAGAGAGGTAGCTAGCAAACTAGCCTTCTAACACTTGCTTTATATATTCTTAGAATTAGAAGGAACAGTGTCTTAACTGATGACATTATTTTATTAGGTTCAGTTTGTTAATCTCAAAAAAATATTATCCATAAGCAGACCCTTTTTTCCACTTTTTTTTCTCTCTCTCTGTCTCTTTTACCTTTTATTTTAATTTTCCTTATTCAGTGCAAAGTCAAGACTGTTCTAACAGTTGCTGTGACAACAGCTTCTTAATAAAACCAGTAATATGCTAAAAATTGTTAATTCCTTTATATTTCCTTTCTGAAAATATATTCCTATCACAGATACAGAAAATAAATCAGTAATTCCATCTTTTGAGATATTCACTGTTACAAGAAATCCTCTCTTGTAAAAAATTCAGAAATCATCCCGGTATTTTGTATCCCTCCTATAATAGGTGATCACGGGAAAAATAATCAAAGAGTAATTGGTGAAATTTTATTTTCCCTTATATTTTGACCAGAACTGGCCTGGCTCATCTCTTTTGAAATCCTTTCTCTTAACTTGAATGATTAAGTAATAAGAAAATAGAGGAACAAGAAAGAGAAATATGAACTTTTAAAATTAGACTGCAAAAGCTGATTAGAAACACTTTTTAACATATACTGTAATGTTGTGCAATTTTGTTTACAGCTTTGGGTGGCCTGAGATACATGTTTAGTCATGTAGAAATTGCAAGCTTTCTATTTTGGCACCAATCAGAACTAGGAACTTTGAGGTGAGGAGCATATGGCTCCCTATACAGGATAAGGAATTGAATATTGGAATAAATATCCTTAGCTATAGGATTTCTATTGCTTTTTTAAAAAGGAGTTTCATCCTTTTGAGGTCTCTGAATCATGATTATTTGGGGCTCTTGGTTTCTCTTGTGAAGGCACAGAATAAGCAGAAGAAATAGAGCCCTTCAAAAATACTTCCAGTTTTTTTTGTATCTCCTGTATGAAGCAGTAGCTAAATGATGCTGTGTGAGAGCTTATCACTCTTTTTTTGGTGTGACTCACATAACTCGTTCACAGCTTTCCTCTATATGAGCAATGTGGCCAGACTAAACCAATGTTGAGAAAATCTTTATATCATGCTACATGAGTGAAAGACCTCATTTAGTCATGCTGCTAAAGGTATTGCAAAGCAAAGAAGATAAGTAGCACACTGCTCATCACTAGCTTCCACTACATTTTTCAGACTCCACTTAATTGTATTATGTCAGTGTATCTAAGTTGCTTATCCAAGCAATAAGCTACACTTCCAAGCCAGACTTCCTCTAGCAGAAGAAATTGTTACCTACAATTATTTATTAAGAATCCCTTTTACTGCAAAAGAATACTCAAAGTGCTGCTAGCTCAGCAGACAGCTACGCAGAGCTTAGGGGCTTCATATGCTTCCCCACAGTAGACTTTCCTAGGGACACAAAAATGATATGTCTTTTCCCATTGTAGTAAGAAGAAGAGAATGTTGATTGCCTCAGTTCTTTTTCATTTGCATGTTTGGGCACAATATCTAGTTTAATTTGCAGCTCGCATTTGTAAGTCTTTCCTTCCTTTCATAAACTGTCTCTATGGCTCTTCTAATTTAATTTAGTTTCACACCATCCAGATCATACTTAACCTCAGTTTCCCTGGATCTGCGCTGATACCGTTCATTTATAATGCTTTTCTTCCTCTTCATTCTCATCCTTTTTCTTCCGTTGCCCCACACAGTTTCCTCAAGTCAATTCCTTTTTTGTTACTGCACTGTCTAGTCTGTACAACCTCTTCATCACTGTTTAACCACCTCCCAAGACATGGAAACAAAGGGGTAGATGATCTTCTATTCTGTCCTCATTACTGATGTAAGTTCTCAGTATGTTCTCTATATTATCAAATTTCATAGGGCACTGGCTGCATTTTTTGCTGAAACATTCCTAGCTCATTTTGTGTTCCTAGTAAATATTACAATACAATAAAACTTTTTTCTTAAATACTAAAAGTGGTGGAACTCAAATAGTATGAGAGTATTGCCTTATTTTCCAGTTTAATCATGTATTCTTAAATGTTGTTAAGAACTGATGTAAACAAATATAATGACAAAGTTTTCTCTCCCTGCCATGCTGTGAGTGTGGAAAAGGTTATGTTTCTGTATATTCCCCTCTGATTTTTAATTAAAGCACTTAGTTGCTGGCAGGTGTGTAAGAGTATTGTTAAATGTTAAATGTGTTGCTTAATTGTTTATTCTTTCCTGTGTTAAAAATTGAATGGATTGAAAATGCATTAGTGTGAAAATGAGACTGAAAAGGTCTGTTCTATAAAAGTCATCATAGGCAATTCTCATTGTCCTTTAGAGAACAAAAGAAAATACCATTTAAAATGTCTAGTTTTACTTGCATGAAGTATTGACTTTTGCTGGGATGCAACAAAAACTGCTTCAACTTTGAAAATTTTAAATCTCATCATTCTATTTGCTATAAGCCAGTCAATAGACCAATGAACTCCAATTAATATCATAGCCTCATAAAAGAATAATAATGAGTAATGAGAGCAGTTTAACATCAAAGATTAATCCCTTAAATAGCCAAGTTAAACAGTACAGTTTGTATTACATCACTTTGGCAAATATCCTTCATTTGTGGGTTTCTGAAACCCAGGATGAAGGCCAATTTAACCTCAATTAAGTTTTGTTTTACTTGGCTATCTAAATGCCTAAACTGTTATACTGTAGACTCATGGAGAAATATAGATGGAAAAAAAATCCCTATGTAGTCTTCTGGATTTGCCTCCTGCCTGACCAGGATTCCACCCTTTAGTACTATCTTGGTTGCCTTTGCTGGCTTAGCTGGGTAATGATGCAAGTGATGTGGCTACAAAATTTTACTGAGACTCAACAGAACTCTGAATTGTTTTCTATTTGTTTAAGCACTTTTTAGCTGATTTTCGTCCACTTTCAAAGATTACTTATAATTCCTATGACTATCATTTATCTAATTTTCATACCTTCCTGGTACTTGGACTTTAGACAGCAATCATTTTCTATGCCCAGACCTTTCTTGTTTCAGTTTCAATTTTCTACATCCTCCCTCCCTTCCTTTCCTCAGTGCTGTTCATGGTTGTCCTGTTTATGTTACGAAGCTTGAGATCCATGATCCCTGCATTAAGGTCATGGACACTTTCTTGCTTTTTGCAGAATGGATCAAATCACATTTAGATCTGTTATTTTCCTTCCTCTATGATGAAGGACTAAGCAAAGAAAAGTAAAGAAGATACAGTGATTGTTCACAAGTGAAAATGTTTGTGACCGCTCATGGGGTAATAACTTGGAGCCTGTCTGTGACATTTATACTCCCCTGCTCGCCCTCACCTTACCCTTTAAAACTCTCTTCTAATAAACCTCAGTACTTTAGAGTGGGTAGTAAAGGAGAGAACAGCAAAATAGCAATCATTTATCTGTAATTATATATGTTAAATTGTGAACTTTTAGCCATTCTGTTATCATTTTGCTGGTACCAAGGACATTCAGGGAGTAGGAAGGGATGGCAGGCACAGAAGGGATCACATGCTCACACAATTTTAAAGCATTAAAAGAAATCATCACATACCACAGTTTCATTGTTGAAGTCTCTTTCTTACATACTGAGCTGGATTCTCACACGGAGCGATATGAGGTCCTAGTGTTTTGACACAGAAAATGGGTAGCAACAGTATGTGCAATATGCAATTAAAACAAACATTGATGAAAAGTCATTCTCACAGGTATTACTCTCTAATCAGACCAATTTCTTTCAAGACTGGAAAGTAGCAGTAACCAGAAAGATGAAAACACCCCTTGCTCTCTGTGCTCTTTATCTTGGTATTGCACGATGCCAAGGTCTGAGCTTCATGCTGAAAGCAAGGGTGACCTTTTTAAAATACAGGCCTTGGACTGATTTCAGAGGTAGCAGGAGCAGAACCTGAGCTATTTGTAAGCAGTAGGAGCTGAGCAATAAATTGAGAGTTCTGGGTCATGAGTCCAGTTGATTTTCCTCTCCCTTGGCAAATAGGTGCCTCTTATCTGTATTGTTGGCACAACAGTTCCAAGACAAGAACTGCCTTCTGAGACACCTCTATTCTTGTGACTTTTTGTTGTCCTTGCAGCAGTGATTTTGAAGGGGCTGTGGGCATTAACTAGTTGTCTTACCTTCAGCTTTATTGACAATAAGGGTTTTCTTTGTCCTTTGCCCCCATTTCTCAGCCTTTGTGAGCACCAAAGTTTAAAAACTAATAGAAGAGTGAAGGTGCTGGAAAAAAATGTGTCATGATGACTCTTTCTGTAACTGCATAAAGCACTTTTGTGTAGACCCTTCTAGTTTTTCCAGTGTACTTAACATGGCTATCTCAAAGAGCTTTGCAAGCAGGAAGGAACCAGCATAATGGGTATGATGTTTTTGTCTTTCTGTTTAAGAGGAGAATGGGGTTTTGGGAAGCTGAGGCTCTTCTTTGGAAATATACATGAAAGCAAGTGGAAAGAGTCTCCTATCACAGCTTATTTTATCCACAGAAAAAAAAAAATTGTAGAACTGCCATCACCAGATAGGCACTTTTAAATGCATTTTTACTTTGAGAGGGCACATGTAGAATACAAGTAATGTATAGAAAGTGAATTTAAAATGGAAAAATAAGAAAAGAAAAACCTGTTGTAACAGTACAGGTGTTTGCAAGGTTTCCATTTTCTTTTCATTACTTTTCATATTTTTGACAGTCACTATACAAGATCATATTAACTGATGATATAGCATCATGCTGTGTTTTAAATGATTACTGCTTTTTGCTTGAAGACCTGTTGTCAGTTTTGCTAGTAATGACTATATTCCACTTGAAACTCTAAGAGCAGGAAGCGACATGTTGTCAAAAAAGTCAGATACAGAGGATGTGGCACACACCCCATTAACAGTTCATTTACACAGTGTTGTCCTTGAAAATACAATGCTCACCAAATTAAACTTGTTAAGACCTGTTAATATGATTACAACTTATGCCCAGATAATGGAATGGCAAACTCCTTGTTCTTAGAAGATTCTACACTACATATGTGTGTAAAAAATGTCACATTTCTACCCTTTCTTTTTATATTTCTAACTGCTCTCCCTTCACAGATCTCTGCATTGAACACACTGTCCACAAAGCATTGAAAAGATGAATCTTCACTAATACGAACTCACAGGACTGTTGCATATTCATCCAAAAGACACTGAAACATTTTATTCATTGCTTTCTAAAATAATTCAAAGACTCACAGGTATGTGGATATGCAGGGAAGTGAAGCGTTGCAAATTCTTACCAATTTCAAACACAACTTCTGTAGCTACTGAGTCCCTTAGTTTTGGGCTGATAAGGAATGGGAGACAGTTAGCCAAAACCAGGTGTATAATACCTATGCTGAGCTTCTAATATTTTATGTAATCCTGAAGTGCAGCTATTTCTAAGAAGAAGCATTTTGTCTTGTTTCTAGGATATCTCTGCACTGCACAGTGAAGTCTGATGGAGCTCTGAGCAGAAAAGGAGGGTTTCTGGTGTTTTCAGCTGAGGCTGTGGGAGTGACTGTTTTTGCAGAAAATGTGTGGTGTGTCATGAATTAGAAATGGATATGCTTCCTTTAAAATGTGTTTATCTGGGGTTACTTTTTTATTTTTGGCTTTTTATAAAGATCAGCAGCTCTAAAGACTGTATTCTAGGAAACTTACTGTATGATGCAGCAATTATATCCAATTTAGTATGGAACTGAAAAAATTATGAATCACTATTAGATTGTCTTTCTGAAAGTGGTTTCCTTTTGGTTTTTAGCATGAAAATCACAAGGAGTGAAGGAATAGGACTTGATAACAAATGATTAGTGGAGCCTGACTTGTTTAACTGACATAGGTTTAAAAATAAAGGCATTGAAGATAAGTAGAAATCTTAAAAAAGAAATTATTTGAAAAACTAATTAGTAGTGACCTTTTAGGTACATACACCTTTCCATGAAACATTAAAAAAAAAAAAACAACAAAAAAACCAAAATACCAAAACTGAAAAAAACAAAAAGGTTAAAATTCAATTTCTTAATTAACTGGAGTTAAATTCAAAACAGCTATTTAATGTCATGTAACTTAACTGATATCTAACATAGTCAGGGAACAGCTGTGTGTGGAAGACGCTTTCCTTCCAAAGCTCAGAATCCAAATTTTAAAGATTCCAATGCGGTATGGTTAAATGCAGCCGAAACTGAATATGATATGCATGGTCGTACTGGGTTCACTCAGCATGAAGGGCATTGTCCAGATACTGTTTCACCGAATAGATAATTCTTTTAGGTTAGGATTTAAGTAAGGAAAATGGGCATGAACTATATAAAATTTTGTTACTGTGTTTTTCTGTGGTATTTGGATTTATATGAAGTCATGTAGTACTTTGAAATATCTTAGTAAAGGATTATATTATCTTTCCAAAGCTCTAATTCTGAGCTTAGTAGACAGAGCGTTTAGAGTGTCATGGACTTACTTATGTTGTGTACTGGGTAATTAGGGGCCTTGAGCCCTACTGCTTTCTTAGTAATTATGTGTGTCCACTGAGTCCCTGAGCAAAACATCCTTATGAAATTTTCATTGAAGGGAAGAGCTGTGGTTTTATTTTCAGCATGGTGTGAATGAATTTAACTGCATGACTCCATTAATGTTAATAAGTGTTGTGCATCTAAATGACTGTGCATTGTACTGAAAATTTACCTCTTGGTGTGCTTAGAGTAGAACAGTATGTATTTGAAATCATCCTTCCTTGAAATAACCTGAAAATCTAGTGAAAATGGGGGTGGTGGGAAGGCATTCAGAACTACAAATCAAAAAAGAACAAGAAGGAACTGCAGGCGGAAAAAACCAACAAGCGATACAAGGCAGATCAAACAGCTGTAAAGACAAACAGAAGATGTTGGAAGCAAACTAGAGTGTTAAAATCTTAACAAACCAGATAGAGGAATCACAAAAATGCATTTCATTCAGGTCATCATTAAACAAAAACATTGTGTATCAAAGCACTTCTTCAAACCCAGAAATCTCTCCTGCTTATTAATCTGACTCTCAGACCTCTCCTGTAGATGCTTGTAGTTGTGAACTGTGGTATGTAGAAGTACATGGAAGTACTTCTATTCTTTCACCCCCAAAGCAAATCTTAGGACATCAGGTTGATCCTCTTGACTTTCACATTGGCAAGTCTAAATTTATAGCTGTCTTTTATTTTTTTATCACAGAGGTCAGAAGTTTGACAGTGTCATCCTGCTGAAACAACTCACAACTGAGGCACTTACAGTATAGGCTTGCAATAAGCTGATCTCTCAGTGAACTGACATGTTTAATCTCTAGGACCTGTAAGCAGGAAGATGGAGAAAGAGGAAAACATGCTACCTTTATTTCCTCACATTTGCGGAGTGGGGTGATGTTGGTCATTTGACCAAGATGGAATTGCAGTTTCCACAGCTAGACTGGGCTTTGACCTGGTGGAACTGAGCAGCAGAAGGGCTGCCAGTTATAAATGAAATGCAAGATTACCAGGAGGTTTGTGGGAACAATTTTCTCAGCTTTATATATGTCCAATATTTTACTCATTTTTCATGAAAAAGTGTGTATGTAAGATTATAGACAGAAAGGCTTGATGGATAAAAGCCTTCTCTCAGTAACAGTTGATACCCAGTATTTCAAGAAAAAAAATAAAACACTTAATTTTGTTGAACATGCCAAAATATTCTTAAAGAAATTAATTTTTAACTAAGTGGTGAATTACTGTATGCTCTTGTGGTATTTATTGTGATGTTGCTAATGAAAGTTGCTCTGTAACAATCTTTATGCTGCTCTGGGTGCCCAGTATCACTGTTGTGCTGCCCCACATTTTTTTTAGCATTTTCTTTATTAAACAAAACAAAATAAAACACAATATTCCTGGTGAGCTGTATGAGTTTGAATTAATCTATTTGACATTTTCAGTTTTCAGCTCAAGAAAACTGCCTTGGGATCTCATTAAGAAGTTGTGAAAATTGCTTTGTCATTTGTCTGTTGTTTCTGGCAGACAAACTCTATTAGAATTTTGACTCTCCACTCTGTATCTCTTATTTCTTTTCCTTCCTCCCTGGTATGTTTGTATACATGTATTTATAGATGAGTGAAGCTTCCTTGAGGGAAAGAGAGATCTCATAATTAAAAAATACCCATGCACCTCTGTGGTTTTCAAGGAAGAGTTAAGTGCTTCAAAGAGGAATGACTATATTACATACTTTCCTTCTGCAAATGTACTATAGTTGTGAGCCACCTGCTGTCTTGCTGGTATGGGGAAGGCTTTGGTTCTGACTTCTTTAATCTTCATTGTGGCTTTGCTTCAGTATTTTGCCTTAAAGAATACAATATACAGCATTAGTGTGTGGTCAAATTCAAATAATATGGATCAAAAAATGAAAGTGGTAATAAATTATTTAGGAGTGTTGAGTGAATATTATTTCTGTAAAGAGTAATTTATCTTGAAAAAATATCAGACTGGAATTTTTGAGCATTCCAGGCTTAGTGAAATTAGAATTTTTTTTTATCTATTTCTTGGGAATCTTAAGGGATTTTTTTTTAGTATGGAAAATAAGCAATTGCTTTCCTATCTTAGTGTCTTGTCTCTATGATGTCAACATAAGATTTTTCTGAACATGATAATATATCCATTATACCCCCTATTGTTTGATGCATCTATATAGGGGATTAAATGTCTTCCTGACAAAACCCAGTAATTATTTTATACACTGAAGCATGTAGATTGATTGCCCTTTTAATTTTATTCTAGCTGGATTAGTCTAACTATCTATGCTATTTTTATTCATAAATGTTAAACCTTTTTTGTATCTTACTACTTGCAGTAATGTCTGGTGGTATTAAGCTCCACAAATTAATTACATGGTATATTCTCATACCCCACCATTTATACATTTGAAATGTGTAGCCTTTTGTCTCAGAGTGTCATGGTTTAATCCTAGCTGGCAACTAAGTTCAGTGCAGCTGCTCTCGCATTTCTCTCCCCCACAATGCCCCTACCCTCCTGGTGGGATGAGGAGAAGAATCAGAAAGAGTTGAAATATGAACAGTTTAATAATTGAAATAAAATGTGATGATGATAATAATATAACAACAATAAAAATAATAAAGGAAAAGAGAGAGGAGTAAACCCCAAGAGAAACAAGTGATACACAATAGAATTGTTCAGCACTCACTAACAGATCAGTCCCTGAGCAGTGCTCAGCTCCCTTGTGGATGACTCCCCCAACTTATATAGTGGGCATGATGTCCTACGGTGTGGAATATCCCCTTGCATGGTTCTGGTCATTTCTCCTGGCCACCCTTCCTCTCAGTTTTTTGCACACCTTCTCACCATCAGAGCATGAGACACTGAGAGAATTCATGACTTGACGTTTGTAGATTAGCGTAGCAACACTAGGGTTGTGCATGAGGGAGAGCAACAGCTGAAACATCAGTCTGTTGTCAACATGATTCTCATACTAAATCCAAAACACAGCACTATACCAGGTACCCAGAAGGAAATTGACTCTATTCCTATCAAAACCAGGACAACCATACGTTTTGGCTACAACTCTACAATATTTACAAATGCAAAGGAGTCGGTGTAATACTATCAGAAATGTTAAGAAAGCATATTGTGACTTGTTAATTGTTCATTGGTCTGTTACTAAGAAATAGTGTAATCCAATGAAGGAGCAGGTACCTAACTAGCATGAATAGTTTGTACAGTGAACAGCTCAAAGACTGCCTACAAATTTACAGTTATCTATCCAAATAAAATTCAGCTAGCAACTATGAACAATAGATATATAGTTCAAGAAAATTGATAAACTTCATTCATTTTTCTGCATCTTTCAGTATGAAAGGCATAGTCATAATACCTAGTAATCAAAATCCTAAATACTATTCTTTGACCCAGAAACTTAAATTTCAGTGCAATGTTGTTCTAACTTGATTGCTAGGCAAACCACTTGACTTGTGTCCAGTAAAAATAATGCTAATTTAAATTGTCAAATGCTTACAATAAACTGTTGATAGACATATTCCAGACTACTTTATATTAAATGCACATATTTTTGAATGTCCGTACTTTCAGATATAAGCATCAATTCAATACAGAAGAAGCTAACTAGAGCATATTATGTGAAATGGTTTGTTCAGATGTGGTGTTATTTTGGCAATTTCAAGATCTTCTTTGCCTCTTCTATCAGACCATAGAAGTAAAATTAAATAGCCTCAAAATAAAATACATCTGCATAGTTCAGCAGCTACAATGAAAGAAATGTCAAATCAAAGATTTTCAAAGCTAAACCCTGTGTTTATATTTGTCAATTAAAAATTACTGTGGTTTAAATAAAGTTCATTGCAACTGCAAGCTGGGGAGAGAGGAGAAGAGAGTCTTGTTTTAAGTCCTTCGTCCTAGTCAAGTAAATCAGACATCCCTTTCATCCATAATAACAGTTAACTAAATTCTAAGAAAGTATTTATACATTCTGGTGAAGTACCAGGAAGCCTATGGTATCAGAAAATCATAGAACCCATAGTTGCATTTGATCTCAAACTATGATTTTAGACCAGGTGAAATAAGGCTACTTATTGAATGTCCACAGAGATTGTAATGGCTAGAGATGGGTGGGACTATTGTCACTTTCTAGAGTTGTAGGAAATTGTGTAGCTAAATCATGCCTCTATTTGACTCATATCCCTGTAGTGAAGATGAATACAGTATTATTATTTTTATTCTTATCATCACAAGGACCGCATCCACGTGCTCCTCTTTCAATTATAAAAACTAAGATTCTCTTCTTCTTTCCCATATGCAGTTAATAGGCAAATATTTGATTTCATGTGCAGTTGTCACCATGCCTTCTGTTATTGTAAAGACCCAGGGAGCATTCTGGTTGTTTTCCCTTCCCCACCCCCTTCTGTTTCTCCCTTCATCCTCAAGATAAATACCTGGTCTTTTTTTTTTGTATTTGCCATTATTTTGTGTACTCTTATTTTATATTTTATTCATTATGGTCTCTTTTCTTCGTTTAGACAGAATCTAAATAATAGAGTTTAAATTTCTTCTGCCTGTTTCTGTTATGCTCTCTGAACATGAGAAGCATTGCATTCAGCTGTGTATGGTCTACAGCACAGCACTTGGAGGCCTGGTCTAAATGCTTGGAGTAAAGTGCAGTGAGGACCACAAGACAGTCCTGCATTCCTGCAACTGTGCTTGAAAGCATGATTGCTGCAGCCTTCTGCAGACTGAAAACCTTGAGACACAACTTTTTGTGTACCTCTTCTAGTTTTGCACTGCCTGCACTGGTCCTAATTTAGCCCTTAGTGAGCTAATTGTAGCCGTGATCTCAGAAGGCAAGTTGGAATTTAAACACACAGCAATTCCTGTATGGGAACAGACCAGTGTTTTTTTTACTGGTGGCTTGTACTAAATGTTATAGAGAAATGCACCAGAGGACCCACAGATTTGGTGCACTGGCATTGCATTCTCTGGAGAATAAATGCCCTAATTGTTAATTAGTTTTATAGTGTACAATGCAGTTAAATGCTGCTGAGATGGATTCAATGCTGAAATGAAAGCAAGACCTTTTCTGTGATATTTTAATCTCTGGTTCAAATGAAACAGTAGGAAGTACAAAGGCAAAAAAATTGGGAACTATTCCTTTCTCTACAAATCTTTACTAAGGCCTAGATACTTTTCATGAATGATAAATAAACTATCAGAGAAGAAAATGTTTGAGAAAGATCTAGTTATGTCTGAATCAATTCAAGTTTTTGGCTTGGGTTTTGGTCTTTCTTTTGTTATCCAAAATGGAAGGTAAAGACACAATGATGACAGCATTCAGAGAAATATCAGTGTTCATAAATGCAACCAATGTCTTCATTTGAACTTCTCAGTTTATTTGACTTTACAGTTACTTTGAAGTGTAAATTTCTGTTGATAATAGACTTTAAAATGTGTTGGCATTACTGACAATCTCCTTCACAGCTCCAGAAGTCTTCATCTGCAGAACTTGCCTGTCTTAACAAAGTTCCAGATGAATGTCTTGTTAAGTTTCTCTGCTTTTCCCATCCTCAAATCATCACTGAACAAATATTTGCATGTATTATAAATAATTCATTAATTACATTTTGAGGATATTCAAATGCTTCTCCAGCAAAGTAAAACAACACTGCCCATGGACTCCTGAAATATCTTCACCTCTCTATAACCTTTTTCAGGGCTGAATGGGTTTTCTGTGTGTGGATCTTCTGTGGAGTGAACCACAGTCACTTACATGGGGTAGTGGTAGTTTGTTTTGTCAAGTGGCATTGTTTTCTACTGTGTGAGAAGAGAAAATTCCTTTACTCAAAAAGCTCAGTGGTGTAATATCTTACCAAATTCTGCCAAGTCTGCCTAAGCCTTTAACTTTGAAATAATCAGAGTCTTACTCCTTAGTGTCACCCATGTAAAGGCCTTATTGTAGCAATTAATTTTCTATTCCATTGTCTATCTACATGATGCCTTCCAGTCTGTGTGTTACAAGCAATGCCTCAGATTTCTGATTTCTGCCACCGACAAAGAATGTTCCAAAGCATACATAGCCATTAGCAAACCAAATCCATGATGATAGCTACAGATGCATAAGGATAAAAAGGATCATACATTCACCAGTTTGCTGTTGTATTATGTTGTCTCATGTTCTGCTGACAAAGCAGATTCCATGAGACTAGAAGATGAATGAAATTTGTGTCTATGGGAGGAAAAATGTCTATTTCTTTAATTATCTTGCCTTTCTTCATGCATATGATTTCATACGTGTTTGTTTAAAATTCCCTAGTTACTTTCCTACATTGCTGCCTTTGCTGACTCACTATAAAATACAAGATCCACATATTCGTGGGCAGATGGGAAAGTATTTTTTATGATAATAGTGTTTCTTTTCACTCACTGGTACTCAGATTTGTATAAATTACTTTTAAATTCTTCCTAGATATGCCTCTGGATAAAAACATAATATTCCATATGATTGTGGTAAAGATTTGTAGATTTATGACCTCACTAATTTTACAATAATGAAACTTACATTTTCCAGTGGAGTTCATCCTGTGTCTTCTTAAATACAATACATTAAATACAATTAAATAGCTACAATAAGGTGTTTTTTTCCTTTTTTTTTTTTTTTTTTGGGTTAACATTGGCATCACCCCTTTTTGCTAAGGCTTCATGACACTTTGCCTAATTTGCATGTGTGAAAGCAAATTTTCGTAAAGATCACCCTTGGTGTCATATTGAGTCACAAGTTAGATATAGCAAACATTTAATGGAAATTATCTTCCTGCTCAGGGACATCATAGGGTCTATTTATCATTTAAATGTTGTATGAGTCCTTGAAATCAGGCTAAATTTCTGCAAATGTTTCGTGCACGAGGGTGAATTGATCTGTTTTGAATGTGTATCTGAAACTAAGCACTCCTTCACCACAGCATGTGGAGATTGAGGATCCAATCTGCAAAGTGTGTCCTTAAACCTCACCGTTTTCCAGATTTCCTCAGATTTGTGGAGTGCTGTGAATGGTTAAGGATCAAAAATTTGTAGTAGTTGATCATTTTGATTAATGCTTTTGGACATTCTGTCTGGTGAGAATGAGTGGAGTGTCTCCTTAGGGTGCAACAAAGAGTCTTGACCTTTGCATGCACAGAAGTAACACTGACATCAGCACAAAAGAGAGCCAGTCTTCAAGGCTGGAGTGAAGTCACTGACTAGTGTCTGTCCAGAAGGCAAATTACAATGAAACATGATACACAGAAGAATTAAAGTAGCTGTTAATTTTAGATGTCTACAAGTTTTAGTTATGAGAAAGAACTTAATTAACTGCAATAGAATTACTGGGTAGAAAAGAACAGCTGTTCTTCTGGTCTGGTGGGATTCGGAAAGAAAGTTTTATAATGTTAGAGTAGAACATTAGGGAATTTTAAGCAGAAAAGAAGGCTAGCAGAAATAAGGGTAACTAGTACCTTCTTGGGTACTACCAGTATTTTGTCTCGGAGAAGCAGGAAATACTAAAAGGATATGCTGTCAACATACAAGCCCAAATCTTACTTGTGATGGACTTTATTCTAGATTTTCTCTCAGTCCAAGAGACAATGAAAACTTGGTTCAGCCTCTGGAGAGAAAATAGAGTAAGCCTCAAAGCTGTTCTGTCTTCTAGTGATTGGTAACAGTTCAGTGAAATAAGTGTTTGCTTGTTCCAGTAAATGGGCTGTCAGGACTGGGAAAGTGACTGGCACACATTTGTCTGGGAAAAGAATTATAAGCACATGGAAGGCTTCTTCCACATTCAAAATGAGGGAACAGAAATCGCTCTACAGAAAAGCCTCTGCTACTTGCAGGTTTATATTGTTTCCCTGCGGACTTCAGCAACAATTTTATCTGAAAGAGGGAGAGAAAACTACACTCACTGAGAAACAGACTGAGGGTAAAGTTATCAGTGAGGGCTTTCCGAAAGCCAGTTGAGAGTAAGTGTGATATTAACCAGTTAGGAAGGGAATTATTCTATTACAATGTAGTCATAAAAAAACCCAAACCAAACCAAACCAAAACCAAAAAAACCCCCAAAAACATTGTTAGCCACTGGTGTGGGAATGCTAAGCTGGGACATATGAAATCAGTACTTTAATATTTGTGATCTTGGCTATGAAAGATTCAATCTGTTGCAAAACTTACATATTGCAACAGTGAACAAAGATAGCTCAATCATCCCTTTTTGGAAGTGTTTGCTAGCAAAAGCATCACAAAATGTTTTGGTTATTAAAACCTAAACAAATAACATATGAAAGGTTAGATCTGGAAATTTCAGATAGGTTAATGCTGCAGCTGAAATGATGGTCTTTGTCGGTGACCACAATACTCCCAAGACCTGAATTCGGGTGTTCAGAGTGTGAATACCTTTGAAATTGAAGTGTTTGGTGTGAATCTCACCTAAAATTTACCTCTGTACTGACTACAATACTCTGTCAGTCCTTGTAGCAGCAATGCCTGCACTGTTAAAAGAAGGACCCAGTCAATATTTGTTGTGTAAATGAAGGTCACTGCAAAACATTGCCACAAAGCTATGTGACACCTACAGAGCACAGAGATTTTGGGACCATCTCTATGTTTCCTGTCATTGCACCTTTTACGTTTATTCCTGGGAAAACAGACATAAAGGCAGAGCCAGGAGAGCACTGCAACAAGGAAAATGTGAATGTATGTAGCAGATTTGCTCTTGGATCCAGCTTCAGTACCACTCTAGTTGAAGGGTTGGCTGAAGAACTCAAACACACTAGACAGGTACTCTTCCAATGTACATGTTATATAATAATTATTTTTTTTAAAAGACCACACATTTAAATTATATTTTTTGATCCTCTGATGTTAACTTTAAAAATAATAGCTTTTCTTCTTCTTAAGGATCACAACCAAAGAGAAGGGATTTAAAGAAAAGATGTTGTTTGAAAAAACAAACCGAAACAAAAATCTGAAAAACTCTGGTAATGTAGTTGTAGGAGTTAGCAGTAAAATTCTTTACATTGGAAAATGTTTGCTTTTCTATCCCCAGGTTTCCTCACTCAAAATAATAGCAGCCTTTGAATCACAACTTCATTCTTTAAGCCTGGGATCAAACTGAGAGCCAAGTAGCTACTGCTAACGGGATGTTGCTGGGAGCTACAGCCTGCACTGCACAAAGATTTAAAACCAAAAAGCAACAAAAAAGAGAACACATAAAAACTTTTAATAATTTGATAGCCTTGTAAAAGCTTTCTATAGAAATTAACTTTTAGGACTTTAGCATTTATTTTCTCATAACAAGGGTGAATCGATTATTGAATGGTCGAATGCACACAGTGCATATTGATCTGTTCATGCATAGCAGCTTTCTCCCAGCAGGCATCTTGCTGCCTGTAACATATTTTAAATAGGATTACTACTCATTAAATTACAATGACCTGGAGCAATGGTCAACAAAACTGAAATTGCCTCAGTTCATCATGGTTTGGTTCACTGCCACTAAATTTCAGTGGCTGCATTTCCCTAGAGTAAACAGACCTGAAGAACATACATGGTTGAATGCTTCAAGTTCTTATATTTAATCAAGGAAACCTAAAAATTTCATACCTGTATTTGGAAGCTACAGAAGTGCAAGGAATTCTTTGTTGTGGTTTTAGGGACTTTTAAAACCTGGGTTAGGTTAAAACATAACAATCTTTAGCTTATCACAATCTTAGTGATATACAGGGTCCATGTCATGTCCTGCTACATTGGCTTCTGCACACAGGGGCTTTACTTTGATTTCAAGCACTGTTGGTCTGGAAGTTAAAAGAGGCCAGGAACTTCCATTTAGACTGTTAGACCAAATTTGTGTTTCTTAGTTTTAGACATGAACACAGAAAAAGGACATAGGAGTCCACTTAGTTACATAGGCACTGGATCAAACAGTTCACAGTAGTTTTGCTGCTTGGGAACCCAACACTGAAGGGTAATTCAGGTATTTAGGAGAAGAATGTTGTAAATATCATGTAAAAATCAAGTTAAAAAGTAAACTGCATTCTATTCTCAATTACAGTTTACAACTGCTAATTTTTTCAAAATCAAGTTTCAGTAAATGTAGTATGTGTTTATATTGATAAAACAATAAGAGGGAGTCCTTCCAGAAGATAAAACTGCCAAGTAATGCCACAACAACTGTATTTCTATATTTTGGTTCTCTACCCTAGTTTTTGGTATTCTGCTATGAACAAATGCAAATATTACTTGGCAGTTGAAATTCATGAATAACTCTCAACTCTATGATGCTTTTTTTAAACTGATGTTGAAATTATTTTGTTTTTCATTTAACTTGGACAGTAGTAATTTACATTTTTAAAGAAATCTGGTACAGATATATTATCTTGAGGAGACTTCTTTCTGTAGTAGAAACTAATATGATAGTCATTTGTAAACATCAGTAACAAAACATGAGGGGAAACAGTCTGGTTTGAATGGACTGAGGAAAGTAAATCTCATACACGACAATGCTTGATTTGTTTTCAAATGCTGAAAAAGTTTAGTCTTTGCTAACCAAAATCAGATTGTAAGTCATAATTTAATTTCAAAAAGAAGTCAGCATTTGTTATCAGCTCCAGTGGTTTGAAATGCCTGGATGTACTCCACATTCCAAGAGATGAGTCCTGCTTGAAATCTCAGCTGATGGTGAAATGAGAATTATGTAGTGGCAGAAACACAATACAAAGAATTCCAACTGGGTTGCTTTCATAAATTTTTCAAACCTAATTCTATCTGTAAATTTCTATGGGTCCTCTCTTTCAAGTTGCAGTTTTTAAGGATGGAGTTGATCTCCTATGTAAAGAGGAGATAGTCATGGATCTCTCCAAGAGATTTTTAGAAACTTTCCTTAAAGTGCCGAGAGCGTGTTTCATGTTTTTTAAATGTAAATTCATTGAGACAAAGTGAATTACTGAGTTTTGTGCCCAGACTGACATTAATGGCTTTATATTATTGTTTTGATATGATTTTCATCTGTTGTCTTCACTGGATCTTAGCTGCTTTCACACAGTGTCCTCATTCCTTCTTTTTACAATGGAGACTGTGCAGTGGCTGTGGTCTTTTCCTCCCCTTCTCTCTCCCAGCTCTTCCAGAGGACAATATACTTGCTCATGCTGTTTTATGCCATGCTCTGGACTAGGTAAAATTATGTGAGCAATTTATATTTCTTAATTTAGTGGTGGAACTGGAAGCTGCCACCTATTGTTTTCCACCTAACACAAAATTAAATCAAAATAATTAAACTAAATGCCTAATATTTGAGATATTTTTACGACAGACAGAAACTTGAACCACTTGCAAAGACAGTGGCACTGTCACCCTTTATACTAGGAAGCCAGTGATGAAACCTGGACAATACAGCACCTGGACTCAAATTCTCTTTCCAACTAAGCTGAGAAATGAATCTGGACCTTCTGTATAACAGAAAAACGTTCTAAGTGCCAAGGCAAAAAGAATTATTAAAAAAATTTCTCACATAGAAGTTCTGTGTAGCAGGCTGCAATTACTATAATTATTATATTTCTGACAGAAGTATGTTTTATTAATGTTTAAAGTACTGATTTACTTTCACATGAAGATTTAAAGTTGAGGTTTAAAGAA